>JANAVB010008998.1:3033454-3198454 GCA_029216955.1 Iris pallida
AAATAAAAAAAATTGGGCTACATATTCCAAACATAACCAAATATGGGTATAAAAATGTTGAATTTGTTTCCTATAAAAAAATGTAAAGTTAATTTCTAGAAATGTAAAACATTCATCCAAATGACCCTTTAATGTTCTTGATGACAAATTTGACATCCAAAAATAATTTCACAATGGTCTGTCGTTACAGAAGTCCATAAAAAATCTTCTAATTTTTTGAAAAAGTTAAGAAAAGATCATAGAAGAAAATCATAATTTTTGTTTTATGTTTTCTCTATTTAACTATATCACTTTTTTATGCATAAAAGAAGAAATCATATTTGGTGAATTATTCAAGAAATTGTTGGATAAGGAATTATTTACACATTTATCTTAACTGGACACAATGAGAAAGACTGAAAGTTGCCCTAGTCCAATTGAACTTTGAAATATTGGTGCAACAAGTCAAGTCAAGCATATGGCACTCAGCCACATACTGACATACTGAGGTAAACTGATGAATCTGAAGCTTGGACCACTACTACTAAGCTTGGATAAGGATCTGAGAAATCCATTTCCAAGCAGAAGGGACCATTTTTGATGCATCACTGTCCAAGCTCAAGACTGGCCATAAAGAGGGTCACAAGATCACAATTCACACAGAGAAAAGATTCACTCAGGCTCATGTAGACACGGTGTCGACATGATATCGCTAGCTCTGTGCACATGATGTCCCGATTGTTTCACTCCTTTGTTTGCATCTCCGTTGGAGCTTCCATGCCCATCAACTTTCTCCCCCATTTCCTCTAGTTCCTTCTTTTTCAGGCAATAGGAACGACTCGGAGTTAGGTTTAGAGTTGACCCTTAAATCCGAACGGAACCTGGACCCCACCTAAAGCCTAACACAGATATATTTTCTGGCTGCAAGTTAGGAATATATTTTCCCAATAAGGCCTCGTTTGGTTGGCGGAATCTCCCGGTTGGGAAAGGAAAGTGATTACTTTCCTATGTTTGGGCGTCCAAGGAATTGAGGAGGAAAGGAAAGTGATTCCCAATGGAAGGGAAATTAGGGGGGAAAGTGATTCCATCCATCCAAGGAAGGAATCACTTTCCCACATTGAAGTATTCACTTTCCTTTCCAAATTCCTTGGCATTGCCAAACATCGGAAAGAAAAATCAATAGGAATTAAAGTTTCCCAAAGGAAAGGAAATGACAAGGAATTGATTTCCTTTCCCTTCCATTCCGCGAACCAAACGAGGCCTATCCATTCCGCGAACCAAACGAGGCCTTAGGCCTCGTTTGGTTCGCGGAATGGAAGGGAAAGGAAATCAATTCCTTGTCATTTCCTTTCCTTTGGGAAACTTTAATTCCTATTGATTTTTCTTTCCGATGTTTGGCAATGCCAAGGAATTTGGAAAGGAAAGTGAATACTTCAATGTGGGAAAGTGATTCCTTCCTTGGATGGATGGAATCACTTTCCCCCCTAATTTTCCTTCCATTGGGAATCACTTTCCTTTCCTCCTCAATTCCTTGTGCACCCAAACATAGGAAAGTACACTTTCCTTTCCCAACCGGGAGATTCCGCGAACCAAACGAGGCCTAACAGTCGGAGGCTGAAGCGAAATCAAAAAAAAAAAAAAAAAAACCCTCCCATGCCATGTGTCATTTTTCCATTGGTCAAAGCAAATCCAATGAAATCAGCCTCCGGCTAATAACATAAGCAAAAAAAAAAGGGCTAATCAAGACGAGACACATGACCAACAATTTCAGTCTTGATTCAACCCGCGGTCTATGTAGCATTGCAGATATTTTTTCGAACAATTTCCTCTCAAATAAATTTATCAAGGAGATACATGTATATTGGCAGCCATTTAATCGGTTTTCTTTTTCAATGACAGGTGGGTCATAATAGCTGAACTTGAGTGACCATTGTCGTTACCAAGAAGATGCATAAGATCCTGACTGTGTGCCAGAAGATCAATGGATCTAGCCACGGGAGCTTTTATTTCGCCCATTTATAAAAATGTTAGAAATTGGAGGTAGTGGGCCCAAAAGGCATGTAATGCAGCGTGCACAAATTCAACTCTTAGTAATTGAGAAAACACTCGTCAGGCATTAAAAAAGGCAAATTATAAAGGCACTTCGATTCTTACTCAGGGTTACCCCCATTTTTTTGTATATTTACAAGTATACCACTTGAAAAATTACTCAAGGCTATAGTCCAAATATTGGTACGTAAGTCACTTTTGTTTTTGTTTTTGTTTTTTCTTGTCTTCTTCCTCACTTCTCTCTTCCAAAACCCTAAAAACACTCTTCCAAATCTCAACATCCAAGTTCTAAATATTGTTCTCAATCCACGTTCGTGCCTAAATTTTATCTTCTACAAACTAATATTTGCTTTAGTATTCATTCTACACGGATTTTCCAAAATTTGAACCCATTTTAGGGTTTCAAACTTCGAAAATTCGTCTACAATCACGACGGGGACGATGATGGACTTTCCAAAATGTTGACAGTCCTACCAATTGGAAGGACTTCCAAAAAATTTGACAGTCGAACATAAAATATTGAGCTTCATATTTTCTTTAGGACTGTCAAATTTTTTTTTTACAGTCCTTCCAGTTGGTAGGACTGTAAAAAAAAAAAATTGACAGTCGTTCCAATTGATAGGACTGTCAAAAATGTTGACAGTCCTACATAAATAAATTGAATAACATATTTTTTTTGAACTGTCAAAATTTTTGATAGTCCTTTCAATTGGTAGGACTGTCAAAATTTTTGACAGTCCTAAAAGGAACTTGTTGTAACAGTGCGCAACTTCTTAAATATTGTTTCACGTAATTAAAAGGATTATATATTTTTTATATAATTATTAAGATACCTTTATAAATCTTTTTAAACCTATTTTAGAGAGAAATAAATTATCTACTCGGTTTTTAAAAAAAAAAATCAAAATTTAAATATATTTTATAGATAATCTCTTAATTTTGCCTTTTTAAATAAACATTCATCTATATACGATCTATAAATCTATTTTAGAGATAAGTCTCTCAATGTTAAATCTATTACAGAGATAAGTTTCTCAATTTTGTTCATTCAAAAAGTTCATCTATATGCAGTATATAATCTATTTAGAGATAGGTCTCTCAATTTTGTTCATTTCAAAAGAAATAAACCTTCATCTACATACGGCCTATAAGTCTATTTTAGGGATAAGTCTCTCAATTTTGTTCATTTTAAAATAAACATTCATCTATATATTGTCTATAAATCTATTTTAGAGATAAGTCCTAACCATTTTCAGGACTGTCAAAAATTTTGACTGCAAGTTACTCTCAGGACTGTCAAAGATTTTGACAGTTCTAACCATTCCCAGGACTGTCAACAACAAATTCCTCTCAAGACTGTCAAATTTTTTGACAGTCCCATCAATTGGAAGGGTTGTCAAAAAAATTCTACAGTCATGACAATATACAGACTGTGAAAATTTTCTACAGTTCTTAGTCTTACCGGCTACGACCGTGTCGGAATTTCTTACTTCGAAATTCATGGGCTCGAAACTTCAAAATTCGTCAAAATTTTCAAATTCCTCACAACCTATTTCTCTAAAGCTCATTCCAATCATGCACATGACATCAAAATTTGGCAACGACCATTTTATTTTTTGTTATTTTATTTTTGGTGTTGTCAATGCTAAAAAATGATGTATGAAAGTTACGACAAGCGGGTCAAGCTCGTCGGCAGCAGGAGGAGGAAAAGAAATTTAGGTTTGAGAGGGCTTGAAGAGAAGGATTTTGGAAGAGGTGGTGGAAAAAAGAATGAGTTAGGTTTGAGAGTATCTGAGAAAAGAGCATAAAAATTAGAAATGAATAGGTTTGAGGGGATTTGAGAGGGGAGATTGGGGTGGGGGGCTTGTATAAAATGGACTGTCCTAAGTAAAAATTTCTCTAAACTCGACTCGCTCCCAATCCTGGACTGGTCCTGAGTAAAGAATAAAATGCTCTTATAATTTGCCAAAAAAGGCGGGTAATAACAAACTCTGAGCAAAATACTGTTCTTTTTTGGATATCGTACAAAGAAGAGAGTTTACAGGTTCCTTAATATTTCCCCAATTTGAACTCTTCACAAATTAATTGATATTGCATAACATCACCGCCAACAGAAATCATTGGAACTGACAATGTTATACGTAGCTGTCAGACTGGTTTCTCATGGAATTAGAAACTCTAGTGCCTAGAAAAACAAAAACAAGGCTAATTATAAGGGCAAAGCCTTTTTTGATCGGAGCTGTCCAAGTGATAGTTTTTTATTATTTATAAGTTTGCACTGAAAAAATTACTCATGGCTATCCAAGTAGTAGGTATAAAAGATAACTCTTAATATTTTTTTTTCTTCCTCACTCTCCATTCTCTTTCCCTCTTTCTTCTCCAAACCCTAGTTCTGGTCCCCACTTCTTTCTCAACCCCATATTTCTCCAAACCCTAGAAGATTCTCCAAGGAAGATACTTAGAATATTCGGTACGATAACGTCCGCTAAACGACAAAATTTTTGAGATAATTTATTTTTTTGAAGTAATCTAATATTTTGTCCCAATGTAGAAATTATGGAAGAAAGTGGATCATCACGTCTATCAATCGAGGAACCTGGATCTTCCGAAGAACACGACAAAACATCCGAAGAACTCTCGGTAAATTTCCGACCGACAAAATACGCATTCGACTGAATAACAGGACTGCTAGACTTTCTGGCAGTCCATAGAACACGAAGGATTGCCATAATATGCGGCAGTCTACTTGTAGAACTAGTGTAAAATAGGACTGCCACAAAATATGGCAGTCCAAGAAGTAACGAGGACTGCCAGATTATGCGGCAGTCTATATGTAGAAATACTGTACAGTTGGACTGCGAGACTTTCCGGCAGTCCATAAAACACGAAGGACTGCCACATAACTCGGCAGTCTATGTGTAGAACTAGTGTTAAATAGGACTGCCAGACTTTCTGGCAGTCTATAAAACACGAAGGACTGCCACAAAACTCGGCAGTCTATGTGTAGAACTAGTATAAAGCAGGACTGCCAGACTTTCTGGCAGTCTATAAAACACGATGGACTACCAGAATGTCTGGCAGTTCTGTTGTACAGTCCTGAAGGAATGGCAATTTTCCTTGACAGTCTTGAAGTTGTTGATATTGTAATTTTTGTTGTAATTGTGATTGGCAATTTTTTTGAAATTAAATGTAGGGCATATCACCTCCTATTTTCATTGACTTGAGTAATATATTCTCAACGGATGTCGCATTTGAATCTTATGTAGAAGCATTAGAATGGTGTAGATAAGTTGGAAGGCAAGCAAACGCAGTCCTTGTCATTTCAAGGTCATTACGAGGCCCGTTGTGTCATAAAACTGCTGATCTTGGATGCGAAAGAGGTGGAACATTTAGGCTTCATCGAAGGAAAGAAGAATGTGCCCTGAAAAAAGTCCCGGAGAAGGCGGTAGGGACCAGAAAGTGTGGTCATCCTTTCAAGATTGTGCTTGTCTCAAGAAATGATGGAAAGTGGACAGTTGATATCAGAAATAGGATGCACAATCATACGGTGGTGGAGACACTTACCGGTCCTCCCTATGCCAGAAGGTTGAATGAACAGGAGAAGAAGTTAGTTGAAGAATTGTCCTGCTCCGGAGTTGGCCCGAAACAAATTTATTTTGCGGTGTGCCAGAAGAATGAACTTTACAAGTCAACTATGAGGAAAATCTACAATGCACTCTCGAGATCGAGAACAAATACCCTAAGAGGAAGAATGGCGATGCAACAAATTTTGAAGTTACTTGCATACAATCACTATGTTGAGTACCATAGAAGACATCCGCCGTCTAATGAAATTACTTCTATGTTTTGGGCGGATCCGGAGTGTACGCATTTGGCACGGTCCTTTGCCGATGTCTTGGTGGCTGATTGCACGTACAAGACTAACAAATTCAAGATGCCACTTTTCTACATTGTCGACTTCACGTCAACGGGTAAATCATTTTTAGTTGCATTTTGTTTCTTGAAGAATGAAACAGTAGATGACTATACATGGGAATTGAACAAATTGAAGACACTTTACACTAGACACAAAGATCCGTCTATTTTTGTTACCGATCGAGAATATGCATTGATGAATGCTATAGATATCGTATTTCCTCATGCTCGTAGACTACTATGTCATGGCATATTAATCGAAATATTCAAGCACAATGCAATAGCATGTTTGAAAAAGTAGACGACAAACTTGATATGGACCGCTTCACAGAATTCTACGACGATTGGACCTTTGTATGGCGAGCAAGTACTGTAGACGCTTGTGACAAAGCGTAGTTGGAGTTCAAAGAGAAGTGGGAAAGTAGCAACAAGCCATGTATATCTTATATTAAAGACACATGGGTTGATCCATTTAAAGAAGATTTCGTCTTAGCATGGACGAATAAGGTGAAGCATTACGGCACGACACTACAAACCGTGCCGAAGGTTCACACTCAAAATTGAATAAATATATACGTTCATCGGTCGGTGGTTTTGTGTCAGTTTGGCAGTCGATAAATCTAATGACCAACTCGACGGTGAACGCGATCAAGGCTTCATTTTTGATGAGCCTGAATATTGTAAAGCACGAACATAGGAAAGAGAAGCTTTTGTCTGATTTAATCCATGTATTGTCTCACTATGCTTTGGGGTTTATATTTGATGAGATTGCTCGGGCAAATTCAGTTGGTGTTGATACCGAAGAATGTGGTTATACACATCGACATTCTCTCGACCTTCCTTGTGCTCATGAGATCAACGAATATCAACGTCAAGGCAGACCTATTCCAGTAGTGGTCGTTGATCAACGTTGGAGACAATTGTCAGTTATGCCTATGGTGGACAGTCACGACGATTTCTTTTCCTTGCCAGAAGTTAAACTCCTTCATGCAAGATGGTTTGCTGCACTAGAACCTGAGAGGAAGTCTATTGAATGTAAAATTCAAGAACTTGTCCACCCGGTAAGTAGTCATGTGCAGGAGCCATCTGTTGTCGTTTTCCCGAAGGGTAGACCACCAAGAATACTTACAAGAACACAAAAGAAGAAGCTTGAGTCTACTATAAGAGAACTATCATTATTTGAGTATATTGAAAGAAGCAAGGAAAGGTTCGTTTGTCCAAAGAGGAATGACAAGCTTCCTATTCAACAGAAGAAACAAAAAATAAGAGTTTGGTGTCACATTCGACATGTACATTCATATATTTAATCCTGTGATACGGGAGTACATTTGGTCTATTGAAGATGTGCCTAAAGATGGACATTGTGGGTACCACGCGCTTGCAAGACATCTAGGCTACTCCGTTAAAGACGGATGGAGGCAGGTTAGAGCAGAGCTGTACGAGGAGTTGGAGTCTCATCTTCCCTTCTACAGCAAATTACTAAGCCCAGATACAGTTGGAGAATTGTTGACAAGCATTCCGTGCGCCGATCAGACTACTTGAGAGGAACATTACATGGATATTCTTTCTGCTGCACATCTATTCGCTAACAGGTACAATATACCGACACATTCTTACTAACGTGAAAAGTTTGATAAATACTTACACTACATTTGTATTCGCTTACAGGTACAAGATCCCAATTATCGTTCTGTCGAAGAGAAGTAACGACACTTTCTTCCCAATGATCGCTCCTCCGGCAGACTACATTATGTCCACTCTATATGCCATTGGACTTGATGATAATCACTTCGTCATCCCGCGGTTGATCGGGCACAGTCCTATTCCTCCCCCTGATCCAGTCTGGTATAAACATGCTCTGGAAGAATCGATCGCTTGGACAACGCTCTACACCGATGCGATCAATGGCTACAAGAAGAAAACAAACTACGTCGAACCTATACCAATGCCGAAAGACCACTACGATGTATTGATTGACTGATAGTGGGTCGTACACCGATAGTTTTCTCACGTTTTATAACTAGAAAGAAGGATTTTATATCTTTGGTCCTACACCGATAGTTTTGTCACATTTTGATACCGAAGAATGTGGTTGTAAAAAGAAATGTTTATATCTTTGGTCCTACACCGATGTATTGATTGAATGAAGTCTATTACTACTCAGATACACTATTTTACATCATTTTGTAAACAAGAAGAAGGAAGTTTATGTCCTTTGGTATGACATTTGACTATCACATTTACAATTGAGTATCACATTTATATTTGAGTATGACTATTTAAACTTATTGTGAATAAGGACTGCCCAGGAAACTAGGCAGTCCTTGTTCACAGCAAGTTCTAACTAGGACTGCCCAGAACTCTGGCAGTCCATCGTGAATGAAGGACTGCCAGAGAACTGGGCAGTCCAGGTTTAAACTTGCTGTGAACAAGGACTTTCCAGTTTCCTGGGCAGTCCTTGTTCACAGCAAGTTCTAACTTGGACTGCCCAAAACTCTGGCAGTCCGTCGTGAATGAAGGACTGCCAGGGAACTGGGCAGTCCTAGTTAGAACTTGCTGTGAACAAGGACTGCCCAGGAAACTGGAAAGTCCTTGTTCATAGCAAGTTTAAACCTGGACTGCCTAGTTCTCTGGCAGTCCTTCATTCACGATGGACTGCCAGAGTTTTGGGCAGTCCTAGTTAGAACTTACAATATTCAAGAGCCATCTGTTTGTGTTCGACATTAAGTATTCAAAACATATTACAACAAAAGCATATTACAACAAAATGATAGGGGAGTTCGACATTAAGTATTCAAAACATATTACAACAAAAGCATATTACAACAAAATGATACGGGAGTTCGACATTAAGTATTCAAAACATATTACAACAAAATGTTGGTGTTCAAAACATATTACAACCAAGACATCAACAAGTATTCGAAACACAGTACAACAAAAGCAGCACACAAATTGTTCAAACAAGTACAACCAAGTTAATTTTTCTCATGACGCATCTTAGTCCGTCGCTTGTTTTCGAGAAACGGATAGTCCGATGCGATGTTCTGCATCTGGTTAGCAACGTCGACGTAGTTCTCTCCCTTGCACAATACGAGACTTTTTCCTAAGTTTTTTACTTTCGAAGCCTGAAGGAAAAATTAAGGGTCTAAATTAGCCAGGTTACTATACTGGTAAACATTATTTGACATACTACTACTTGCCATCTTTTGTAATACGTCAAGCAGACCTGCCTTCTTTGGTAGAGGAGAAGCTACCGGCACTTCATCACCTCGCGTATCTGGATTCAACATCATACCATGTCCGGCCTCTACGTAATAATTCATATATTTATCACTACAATCTAACATCTGCACCACCGGACGTCGTAAAGTTTCACCAACTGTCACGCCCCGCTCCCGTAGGAGCGATCATCCTCGCTAAGGCGTGATGCCGCACGAGCCTAAATTTTGCTCATGTAAGGCAGTTCCATGACAGCCGATTACATCGGCAGCGACGGGGTCGTCGCACAGAAGTCCCAAGTAGGAACATTGAACACGCAGCGAAAATTTTGAACGAAACACAAGTTATTCAAAAGAAGCTCTTTATTGATATTGAAACAAAGATTATATTGGGGGCGCAAGGCCAAGATTATAATCGTTCAAGCTCACTCTTCTCACATTACAAGTCACTCAGCTCTCTCTCATCTCTCGATACATATTTTTCGAATCCAGCGGAAGCTTTGGAAGGCGATGTCCATACATTATGTCCCGTATAAGTCTTGGATCCATGCGGCCGCATGCTTCGAATCTCCAAGGAACTTCGTGCCTCGACATCCAAGCGAACTCCGTACCACGAGCTTCTACCTGTGCCTCCATATAGAAACTGTGTGGGTGTCAGTACTCAACTGTACTGGTGGAGTGAGCTCCTCGCTCACCCATACAAAACCAATACGTTAATTTACTTTTGTGCAACATAAATCCTCAATTCGATTGTCTTTCTACTCTTGCCTTAGGATCGATTTTAGGACCGACGCCATGGTCTATTTCGTGTATTTAGACCACCACCGTGCCTTGCACTAATAATGTACTCATACTTTGCTGCTAGATCTTCTCCTTCCAATAACGTCAACTTATCGTCTCGTGCTTGCCTTTCGTACTATACTCTGGGACGTAACGACTCGGTATTGTCAAATACTTACCCGTGCTTCAAACATCGAGGCCGTGCCTCACAGCGTAACCTGACTTGTACAAACTTGCCTTACGGCCCTTCCAGACTTAACTCGAAACGTCTAACACAACTTGTGGAACCGGTGCTGAGAACTCAAGTACTACGCCATATCTCGTGGCAAAAAATGTCTTTATGTATAACCAAATATTAGGCGCATATTACCTTCGGTGCATACCGTGCACGCTTTCCACAACACATCACATACCGTGCTTATGCTTCTTTTGTTACGACCGACACCATGTATGCGGATTCGCTGCGTAGCACCCTAATTATCTATATGAAAGGCTACTGGCATGACAAGCCATCGCGGACATAGCTCGGGTTGGCGGCGGGACTTTCGATGCAGGTAGCGAGCCCCATAGAAAGCCCCCGACTACCCTTATGTAATGAATCGTGCGCTGCTATAACGTCTACCCCCTAGGATGACTGGGCCCGGTGCCCCAGCGTATAACCAGTCTAGGCAGAAATCCTTGTCGACAAGGTATCCAATTACCATGCACCTATGAGACATCTAGACTCACATAAATGCATGGCCTAATTTGTTGGTGTGACTGGAACTATCCTTAGCAACTCGTGCTCTAAACCACACTTGGCATAACGTGCCTCAGAACTGTGAGACTCCCAACCGAGGGACCGCCTCATACATCTTAACGTGTATAGGAACGCGAGACTCCCAACCGAGGGACTGCCTCGAACTTCTTAACGTGAATAGAAATGCGAGACTCCCAACCGAGGGACCGCCTCGAACTTCTTAACGTGGATAGGAACGCGAGACTCCCAACCGAGGGACTGTCTCAAACATCTTAACGTGGATAGGAATGCGAGACTCCCAACCGAGGAATCGCCTCGTACATCTTAACATGGATAGGAACGTCTCATACTCCAATGTATTCTGTACGACACTATCGTCCAAGTCACACTCTATGTGACGAGGCTTAAGACCGTGGGAACGAATGGCTATATGCAGCCGTAAGAACCGTGGGACCGTGAATACACTCTATACGAACAAGAAAATTCTTTGGGTACCTAAACTCATTCCATAAGCCGTACGATACAACTTAGCTCGTGGGACAATCAAGGCTACGCCGAGCCTTACATTTGAGAAAATGTGTATGCTTTATCGATTACCTACGCGGGCGATGCCTATGACTTAGGCTAACTCATAGTTTGTGACGAATACCAACTTTTCTTCTCCCAAGCCACGGGATGAAGGACCGAGTGTCATTTTCAAAGTGCGCAGTGTACCAACTCTAATATGACCGTGGGACATTTTCTATGTTCTAATCTCGATTCGACACGTCGGGATTATTCCCTTAGCTATGTGGATTCGTCTCTTTTATTATCATGCCTATTGTGCAAGTTGAAAACGTACGATTTATTAGGTGAAGTCTAAGATGAGGCAAGTTCACCGAAACTACCCCACCTGAGCGATGTCTTCGAGTTGCAGTTATAAGGCAAAGTCTGAATGCCGTCGACGTTTCGATTCCTCCGATTGACGGGACGGAACACTACAACATACACCACTCAGAACAAGTCTCGTCTTCGGGACTTTCCTGAAGGCAAACCATCCTACCATTTCTATGGCCAAGACTTAATCGTACACACTCCGCCTATGCATTTTTTCGATTCCAAGCCACGCTCGTACTTATCGCTAACTTAGTCGTAAGGCACACCAACCGATCAACCAACATTCAAACTCGTCTAAATCCAATAATCGCATTACCATCAGTATTTCCTCGAAACTCACGATCTCAAATTCCTCGACGCTTTTCCGTTCCTCAAGACTCACTTGATTCAACGTATCACTTAGTTGGATCATGCACATATTCCAGGCGTCCCCAAAATACATATATTTTAGCCAAGCCTCATGATAGAGAATCTGCCATCACCAATCGAGTTGGATCGTGCATATATTCAAGAATCCTTGATATACATGCATGTCAACCGAGCCTCATGAGTGGTGCCTCTACTATTTCCTATCGCTTCGCACTCGGACGTCTGCCTAACCGCTAGGCTATGTCTTTCCGTCAGTACTGGAATCATAGTTCCCAAACAACGATATCAACACTGACCCCATCCTAAGGTCAAACCAAATCGATGGTACGGGATTTTCTACCCAAGCTCGCATCACTCCGATTTTAAACATCGAGCATCGATTTTCTACGCACATACCAACGTTCGTTGTACGGGGTCCTAGTCGTTCGGTAAAGCCATTCTACAATAACTCACGTCTCAACCAATTCCACGTCATATCAATATCGTTTGTTTATCAAGCCATTTCGCACCGTCTATCTCTTCGAACACGTTCGACATTAGTTTGCCTATCCTTCATTGTCAAATCAAGCACGCTATGACACAATTCATCTCTAAACCGTAATTTATATTTCACGTTTCTGAAATCATCTATTCCAATTCACATAATCGATCACATGGTCGTCTGACTTAACACTATGCCACGCTCGGATCTCACGCGAGTCCGATTATCTACGGTGGGCACGAATCACCATGTACGCTCCTGCGAGATAATCATTCTCGTCGAGACGTAATTCTTGTTTTCGGTCTAGACTAATTCATTCTCGATGCGCAGATTGGACCTGCTCAATCCACAAGTTTCATTCATTCGTAAATCACAAGTCCTACAAATTCTCGAATTCACCTTCGTATCAAACCAACAAGTCGAGACAATCAAAGTTTCCACGTTCTAATTTTTCGAGTTCGATCATTCCCGCGACATGAATCACCATGTCAGCGCTTACGCGGAATGATCGCCCCAAATTCGATGCGACGTATGTGCGAGGCTGGAGTTGCGCTCGCGTAAGACAAGATCATCGACGTTGTGGCTATCAACGTAACCATCGAGACACGATCGCTTTCACCCAACATTCATCTCAATCAAAATCCTAAGTATAGCATCCAACCGAGTAATAGCACTTGCACGATCGTCATTCACCGAGTTAGATTACCCCCGAGTTATCGTATATTATCTTTGATACGCCTCAATACCATCGACGATATACTTAACCTGACGATCTTCATTTGTAACGAATTTTGAGTCGTGCGAATGATGCTTTCGTCCGACTGGATAATCTCCTCAACATTCAAATTCAATTTCGATCATTACCCCTCGAATCGTTCACAACATCAATTTATTCAAATCCAAAATCACGTATATTCGTCCGTCTATCTTAAATCATCAACCAACGTACTTCCTCAATTTGCATCATTCCTCGTTAACTAAAGTCATCGAGAAACATCTATTCCAATCCTCAGTCATTCGCGTAACTTCAAAATCAAACCTTTCATGCACGCCGTCATCCAATCGTGCTAACTTCTCGTATACGACGGTATCAATTTCTTCAATCAAGTCATCCATTTATTTTATCGTTTAGAGTCTCCATTCAACCATTTCGTAACTCGCATTACCATTCACAAATCGTCCGAACGATATCTCGTTTGCGACTCTCGAATCATGACCAACTAAGCACTACTCGTTCTAAAGCTTTGCGATTTCATCGCTTGTGGACACACTCGTACTATCCGTAATTCCTTTAGTTTCGCCTGAACAATTTCTATAACGTCCATACACCACTCAGGGTCAAGTCATTCTACAAATCCTCAAAGCTGTCATTTGAATAAAAATTGACTTCTTTGAATCCCGTTCGAACTATTTCTCAAATTTCAAGCACGCTCATCTATATCGCATAGACGTTACCGTCGCTAGATAGCACTCTATCTGTGGCCACTCTAAGCATAGTTTCGATCTCGACCGAGAGGTACTCAATATGCTCGCAACTCGCTTGCACCATAAAGTCTAGGTGTACGACACGCGGCACAACTTAGCCGAAAGTTCGTGTGCATAACCATTCCGTATGGACTACACTCCGAATTTTGTACGCCCATTTTCTAACGTCGACGTCGGACTATTTAGGCACGCACACGACTTGCTAACTTTAGCACGTGTTTTCAATCAACTCAAGGTCGGCACCGTTCGACCCAAAGGCCTACCAATGCGTTCGGCGATGGCCTACCGATGCGTTCGAGGGAACGCTGGTGTAAGCCCCTATTTTTCAAAATTCATTTTTAATTAGTGTTAATTAATTTTTTGTGATAAATTAGCCTTAAAATAATTATTTAGATTTTTAGGAATTTTTCTAGAATTTTTAAAATGATTTTAAATAAGTTTTATATATTAAAAATATCAATTTGTAATTTATTTAAATGTTTTAATAGCATTTTATAATTTTCTGAATTGTTTTAATAGTGTTATGCAATTAATTGAATTGTTAGTATATTAGTTTGTAATTTATAGATTGTTTTAAAAAGGGAGTACAATTTCCTAATTCCTGAGGGACCTAACTGCTAAACCTAAACCCCCCCGTCACTCTCTCTCTCCTCCAGCTTTTCACCCACCCCCGACGACTGCCCCGACCGACTACGACCGGCTGACCCTGCCTTTTCCGGCTGCCCCGACCGCCCCCTTTCCTTATAAAACACTCCCCTCTCTCCCCCGACCTAGCTACCACCTCCAAGACCACCGACGACCGCCACAGCCCCTCGCTCCTCCACAAAACTCCTAAACCCTAACCCTACTCCGACGAACTCCACCCAACCCCACCGTCGACCTTCACCGCCAACCACCACCACCATCCGACGCGCCGCACCAAGCCGCGCCCAGCGCCACCGGAGTGCCGTGACGCCGACGTCTCCTCCGCCGTCCCCGACCTTCGATTCACCCTGGGTTGATCGGACACGTAAGTGTCAGCTTCGATTCGTATCGTGCGAGTCTCGTCTTCACATATGAGACTCGCCAGGACACGGGAATGTTCGTCCAGTAGCTGGACACGAGAATTAGGGTTCGTGCGTGTCGTGCGAAGCACGGACACGAGCAAAGCCTGTGTCCTTAACTGTCAGGATACAGGATGGTTTTTATATTTTTTTTTATGTATAATCAACCTAAAACGAAATAAAATAAACCCAACCCTTTTCCTAACACAACTGATGGGCTAACCCCCTGGCCAGCCCATCCTAAGCTAAACCCCCCCCCCTCCCGTACGCTGTGATGGCTCGGGTTCGAGCCCGGCCCCTGCTGTTTCTTTTCCTTTTTCTTTTTTTTTCTTTTTCCTTTTTCTTTTATATATATATATATCTATTTATATATATATGTATATACATATTTTTGTATATATATATGTATTAATATATATACTATATTTAGGTATATATAGTTGCTGTTTATATATATATATATATATATATATATATATATATATATATATATATATATATATATATATATATATATATATATATATATATATATATATATACTTTATTATTTTATGTATGTATATATATATATATATATGTCTTATGTATACATATATATTTATATTTCTTTGTGTATATATATTATCATATATATACTATTATATATATATGTATACATTAATTTTGTATATATATATATATATATATATATATATATATATTATATAGTTGAGTATTTTCTTATATGTATGTATATATACATATATTTGTATATATATATATATATAATATAGTTGAGCATTTTCCTATATATAAATATCCCTATATTTATATATATATTTATATTATTTCTTATGTGTATTTTACTTAGCTTAGTGTAAATTATTTATATAAAATAATGTTCATACTTTTATAGTTACTATGTAAAACTTTACCTTATTAAAATAATAATATTTATTTTGCACTATCACCAAATTATATTTTTATTGTATTTAAATTACTGCAACCATTTGGTGTCCAAGCCTAGCATGGATATTTGGGCTCAAATGTGTTTTCACACATTCAAGACCTGTACAAGTCATATTGGACTTGATTCATGGCCTTGGGTCCTGTATTTGAACTTTGGTTCAAATTATATACATGGACAAAATACGCAGATAATTAATTATTGTGTGCAATGCTGTTTTTGATTTTCTAAAAATACTTAAAGTATTGCTAAAATTATGGAAAAATAGTTTTTAGATACTATGTTAAGTTGGCTAATTTAGTATAATTTTTGTAGTATTTAATTTACTGTTTTGCCACTAGTTTGGCATATGAAACCAAAACCCACTTTCTGTATACTTAGGAAAACTGATTTTTATAAAATATTTGTACTGGTTAATAAATTCCAGAAAAATTATAATAAATTTCTATGATTAACAAGGATCACCTTGGTACTTTACTTTAAGGAAAACTAGGCTTTTTGTCTACTTCAAAAATTGTTAGAACACAATGATCTTTTGATTTATTTATTGATTAATTACGACTTGTAGCTTTTTGTGTTATTTGGAGTTTTAGTCGTGTTGAACCCCATCCCTCACTAGTATAAAGACCCTAGAAGTTAGTTAACATAGTGTGTCACCCCACATTGGCCTCCTATGCCAAGTCATCATTTTGGCTAGGTGCCCAGTCACAAGTCGTGTTTCACCAATTAGTGTCCTAGTGTTTTAGCTTAGTGTAAAACTAAGTTGTTGTATTTACTTCTACAGCGACGAGTTACTGGAAATCCATAGCATTGTTATCGTAGCTTGTTTTGTTTTGCTTTGCTAGAGGCAAGTACTTTCTACGAACTTTACATATTGTCACATAAATGAACTGCAAACCCCACCATGTTGAATGCTGATCCTTGGGGTAGCAAGTTAGATCTTTACATGTTGTACTTCCAGTCACTACCATGCTTAGAATAGTTTTGATGTATCTCTCATATGATTAGAATATGGGTTATGGGGAAACTGATAGTAGTGTACGTGATCACGACCCCCCTATAGTAGCGAGCTTGGTCGCATTTTATATGCATACCTTGCCGCAGGTAAATATCCTGCATTTTCTGTACGGATGTACACCTATGCTTGTCTACTTGTACGTATGTACATTTCATTATGTGCCACAGCGCATTGTACATCTATTGACCGATCATGTACCTGCTATAGTTTTAAACATTACATATACATCTGTCTCTATGACATATGTGTCCTTGCCATGATAGACTATGTGATGCCATGCTTTCCAGTTATTCCTCACGTGTTCATTCTCATGTTCATTTCCATGTTTCATATGCTAGTTTGCTAGATTTAGTACTTGCTCCCGTCCTGACAGGATAACGTTGTAGGTGTCCTCACTGAGGAGGAGTTACTCTGCGACTCATATTATGGGATTACTGCCGAGGACCCGGCTCTGCTTTACGAGGATGTTCCTGCAGGGAACCTTGCCTAGTTGTCTTTTGTTTACTTAGACTTTTGAGAGTAGACATGTATTAGACTATATCATTTTGTAACTGGACATGTATCCAGTTTTACATTTTCAGTTTACTTGTACTTGGATATTTTACTATATACGACGACTTTTGTGTTTGGAGCATTTATGATTCTTCTTCACTTATAGAACTGTTAGCACATTTAGTCTTATCCTGTTGTCTTTAGAACAGCTTACTACGTTTTACCTCAACGTAGGCTGGACATGACTCGGCCTGGCCCAACAATTTGGGTAGCGGGTCGTGACATGTTTTTAGTGGTGGCCCATGCAGGTCCTGACTAAACTGTTTGGTTACGTTATTGTACCAAGCATGCCTGCAATTAGGAAATTTAAGGTAATTAGACAACATTAGGAAAGACGATTAGAACACTTAGAGGAATGCTAGGATTGCAACATAGGAAATACATCACATGTTTGCTATTATAATTAGATTTTCTTGCATATGATTGCTTACTTTAAACAAGTCCTTATAAGTCTTTTTATGTAATTTAGATGGTGCTTACTCGTTCGTCCTAGTATGTTACCCCCGAGAATGGGGCCCTCCATATCCAGTCAGCTGACCGGTTGACTGATACACCTCCACCTACTACTTTCCCCCACTCCACAGATCCATAGACCCAGATACCACCTTCCACATCCCAGGCCCGGCAGGACCCGATACTTCCACCACCCCCTATCACTATACCCACCCAGGCTTCCGTCACACTCGACGGGACCCAGCTGCTCACACTGATCCAGGGGTTTCTAACAACCCATCGGGAGCAGACTAACCTACTCCGCCAGAGCATGGAGCGTTCTGAGGGACGTCCCGTGGCCCCACCACATGTAGAGCTACGGCAGAGAGCGGGGACGGTCAAGGACTTCATGGGTCTGAATCCCAAGGAGTTCTCAGGGACTGAGGGCATAGTAGTAGCTGATGACTGGCTAGATTCTGTAGAGAGGAAGCTTCTGGGAGTTAGGATGCCGGATGACCTTCAGGTCGAGGCAGCAGGATTTTTGCTGATAGACTTAGCCGGAGTCTGGTTCAGGAATGAGCCGTTGTTCGCGAGAGGTAGAGCCACCTGGGACCAGTTCAAGACCCAGTTCAAGAAGAAATTCTTCTCGACCACTGCTAGAGTAGCCATGGGGCTACGATTCCAGAACATCCAGCAGGGGAACCGTTCTGTTGATGACTATGCAGGAGAGTTTAGTCGCTTGAGCCGTTTTGCTCCTAGTCTGGTTGCTGATCCAGAGGAGATGACCCGTAGGTTTTGCCATGGTCTAGTTCCAGACATTGGCATCCTTATAGTGGCGAACGGTACGACTGACTACTACCAGAGCCTAGAGTTAGCCCGGAGCATCGAGGAGCGTCTTCTGTCATGCAAGAGGCCGGCTTCTGTACATCATGAGGGACCGTCCAAGCGTCAGGCTTTCCAGCAGAGAGCGCCGACGCCACCCCAGCAGACTTACCGTCCCCCTATACCACATCATCAGACCCCGCCAGTTAGAGCCCCGGGACCCCGACAGCAGCAGCAGAAGGCAGCCATATGTTCTTTCTGCGGAAGACCAGGGCACGACATCTCCATCTGTAGGAAGAGGTTGAAGCAGTGCTTGATTTGTGGGTCTGCCAACCATCAGCTTCGGGACTGCCCAGCGTCCAAGGAACCTAGAGGACCGCTTCCGACTCAGCAGCAGAGGTTCGGGCAGCATCTGCAGCAGCAGAAGGGACCTCAAGGGAGGGTTTATAGTCTAGCCATTGAGCCGGAGCCGGAGCAGGTTTCGGAGCCGGATTACTTAGCTGACGTCATCACAGGTCATGTTTATTTGCATACTTTTCTAGCTGTATGTTTGTTTGATTCTGGTGCATCTCATAGCTTCCTATCATTAGAGTTTATGCATAAACATCATCTAGTAGCTACACCTACTGCGGAGATTAGTAGAGTGATGACGGGAGGAGGACCAGTGCCTATTAGATCTATCTATAGATGTTCTATTTTTATAGCCGGAAGAGAGTTCAGAGGGCGATTCTTTGTGATGCCACTCCCCGGTTATGATATCATATTGGGGATGGACTGGCTTAGCTATGCCCATGCATCTATAGATTGCTATGAGGGTAGTATTTTGTTCAGTCCCCCAGGCACAGCACCATTCAGTGTCAGGAGGACAGGGCCGGAGATCAGCCTAGAGCCGAACTGTTGTGCTACAGTCGGGGACGCAGCACCGCCACACCCTATCATTAGGGAGTTTATGGATGTATTCTCAGAGGATCTTCCAGGTCTTTCGCCTGACAGAGATGTGGAGTTCACTATAGATTTAGTGCCGGGTTCATCACCAGTATCCCGGGCTTGCTATAGAGTGAATCCCAAGGAGGCCATAGAGATGAAAGAGCAGATTGATGACCTATTGAAAAAGGGTTTCATTCGATCCAGTGCTTCTCCATGGGGAGCACCAGTGCTCTTTGTGCCTAAAAAGGATGGTACAGTCTGGTTGTATATTGATTACCGGGCCTTGAATGCCATCACTATCAAGAACAAATATCCTCTGCCCAGGATAGATGATTTGTTCGACCAATTGAGCGGGGCGAAGGTGTTTTCCAGGATAGACTTGAGATCCGGGTACCACCAGGTGAAGGTTAGGCCAGCAGACATCCAGAAGACGGCGTTCAACACGAAGTACGGGCAGTACGAGTTTCTGGTGATGCCATTTGGTCTCACAAATGCGCCAGCTGTCTTTATGAACTTGATGAATAAGACATTTCACCAGTATCTGGATAAGTTCGTCGTAGTGTTTATCGACGACATCCTGATATACTCGAAGACGCCGGAGGAGCATGCAGAGCACTTGCGGATAGTTTTGGGGATTCTGAGGCAGGAGAGATTGTTTGCCAAATTGCCGAAGTGTGAGTTCTTTTTAGACCGAGTGGAGTTTCTCGGCCATGTAGTCACTGGAGATGGAATCTCGGTGGATCCCAGGAAGATTGCTGCAGTTGAGACGTGGAAGGCTCCGACGTCAGTTTCGGAGATCAGGAGCTTTCTGGGTTTAGCAGGCTATTACAGAAAGTTCGTCCAGGACTTTGCTAGGATAGCTGAACCCATGACGAAGCTGACACGGAAGGACGCAGAGTACATCTGGTCAGAGGACTGCCAGGCGACATTTGAGGAGCTGAAGAGGAGGCTGACGACCGCTCCAGTTCTGACTTTACCTTCAGGTTCTGGAGGTTTCACCATTTACAGTGATGCTTCTAGGAAGGGGCTAGGATGTGTCCTACAGCAGCATGGGAAAGTAATTGCTTATGTATCTAGGCAATTGCGGACTCGTGAGAGGAATTATCCTACCCATGACCTCGAGTTAGCTGCGGTGATCTTTGCACTCAAGTTATGGAAACATTACTTATACGGAGAGCGTGTGGAAATCTTTACTGACCACAAAAGCTTGAAGTATGTGTTCACGCAGAAAGAGCTGAACATGAGGCAAAGATGATGGTTGGAGTTGATGAAAGACTTCGACATCGATTTACAGTATCACCCCGGGAAGGCAAATGTGGTGGCGGATGCGCTGAGCAGGCATCCGATGGCATAGTACCTGATGATTGATCGGCATTTGAGAGAGGATCTGGAGAAGCTCGGTATCTAGCTAGTTCGGCCAGGATCAGTGATACAGATAATGGCGCTTGACATTCAGTCAGGTTTGATGGAGCAGATCCGGGAGGCACAGTCTACAGATGAGAGCCTTCGCAGACTTCGACCCCAAGCATTAGCTGGATTGCTGGATGACTTTACTATAGCAGATGATGGATCCCTGAGGCATGGCAGCCGATTGTGCGTGCCGAAGGGAGAGCTAGTAGAGGTAGTCTTACAGGAGGCACACCGATCGAGATATTCTATTCGCCCTGGTGCTAACAAGATGTACCGTGACTTGCGGGAACATCTTTGGTGGCACGGGATGAAGAGGGATGTGTCACGTTTTATCTCGAGATGCCTAGTTTGCCAGCAGGTCAAGGCGGAACGCCAGAGGCCAGCTGGTTTGTTGCAGCCGTTACCCATTCCCGAGTGGAAGTGGGAACATATTACGATGGACTTCGTTTCAGGGCTTCCTCGTTCCCAAGGAGGGAAGGATGCCATCTGGGTTATCGTAGATAGGCTGACGAAGTGTGCGCACTTCATATCCTTCAAGGTGGGGCTTTCCACCGAGAAGTTGGCAGAGCTATACATGCAGTAGATAGTTCGCCTACACGGAGTGCCAGTGAGCATCGTGTCAGACAGAGACAGTAGATTTACATCCCACTACTGGAGGAGCTTGCAGGAGGAGTTGGGCAGTAGGCTCAAGTTCAGTACGACGTACCACCCACAGACAGATGGGCAGTCCGAGAGGACGATACAGACGCTGGAGGATATGCTGAGGACTTGCGTGCTGGACTTCGGAGGATCATGGGAGAGCCATCTGCACTTGGTAGAGTTTTCATACAACAACAGCTACCAGGCCAGTATCGGTATGTCTCCTTTCGAGGCGCTATATGGACGACGATGCCGGACACCGCTCTTTTGGGATGATGTCGGAGACAGAGTTATACTTGGGCCAGAGATAATCACGGATGCAGCAGAGAAAGTCGGGATGATCAGAGACAGGCTCAGAGTAGCTCAGGATAGGCAGAAACACTGGGCTGATGCTAGTCGCAGACCGATGGAGTTCGCAGACGGTGATATGGTGCTAGTGAAGATATCACCTACTCGAGGGACGATCCGGTTCGGACGAGGAGGGAAGCTGAGCCCCAGATACATCGGGCCATTCGAGGTACTTGGCAGGATCGGAGAGGTAGCTTACAGGGTTGCACTTCCACCCAACCTAGCAGGAGTTCACGACGTCTTTCACGTATCTCAGCTGAGGAGATATGTTCCAGACCCCAGTCATGTGCTAGATCATTCAGAGTTGGAGGTCGGACCGAGCCTTACAGTTTCTGAGCAGCCAGTGGAGATATTAGACCAGAGAGAGAAGAGGCTGAGGAACAAGGTTATACCCCTAGTGCGAGTAGCTTGGAGCCGTCACTCCCCAGGTGAATCTACTTGGAAGAGGGAGTCGGACATGAGGGAGAGATACCCTTACTTGTTCGATCCAACCGCTGCGAGGGAACCACCCGTTCCCGCTTGATACCCTAGAGGTTAGTTTCGATCGCAGCCTTAGTCATTTTGATTGCAATACTTGCTATGTTAGAATATTGTCGGGTCTTCAATCCTTGTGAATTTCGAGGACGGAATTTTTCAAGGAGGGAAGACATGTAAGCCCCTGTTTTTCAAAATTCATTTTTAATTAGTGTTAATTAATTTTTTGTGACAAATTAGCCTTAAAATAATTATTTAGATTTTTAGGAATTTTTCTAGAATTTTTAAAATGATTTTAAATAAGTTTTATATATTAAAAATATTAATTTGTAATTTATTTAAATGTTTTAATAGCATTTTGTAATTTTTCGAATTGTTTTAATAGTGTTTTGCAATTAATTGAATTGTTAGTATATTAGTTTGTAATTTATAGATTGTTTTAAAAAGGGAGTGCAATTTCCTAATTCCTGAGGGACCTAACTGCTAAACCTAAACCCCCCCCGTCACTCTCTCTCTCCTCCAGCTTTTCACCCACCCCCGACGACTGCCCCGACCGACTACGACCGGCTGACCCCGCCTTTTCCGGCTGCCCCGACCGCCCCCTTTCCCTATACAACACTCCCCTCTCTCCCCCGACCTAGCTACCACCTCTACGACCACCGACGACCGCCACAGCCCCTCGCTCCTCCACAAAACTCCTAAACCCTAACCCTACTCCGACGAACTCAGCCCAACCCCACCGTCGACCTTCCCCGCCAACCACCACCACCATCCGACGTGCCGCACCACGTCGCGCCCAGCGCCACCGGAGCGCCGTGACGCCGACGTCTCCTCTGCCGTCCCCGACCTTCGATTCACCTTGGGTTGATCGAACACGTAAGTGTCAGCTTCGATTCGTGTCGTGCGAGTCTCGCCTTCACATATGAGACTCGCCAGGACACGGAGATGTTCGTCCAGTAGCTGGACACGAGAATTAGGGTTCGTGCGTGTCGTGCGAAGCACGGACACGAGAAAACCCTGTGTCCTTAACTGTCAGGACACAGGATAGTTTTTATATTTTTTTTTATGTATAATCAACCTAAAACGAAATAAAATAAACCCAACCCTTTCCCTAACACAACTGATGGGCTGACCCCCTGGCAAGCCCATCCTAAGCTAAACCCCCCCCCCCCGCGCTGTGATGGCTCGGGTTCGAGCCCGGCCCTTGCTGTTTCTTTTCCTTTTTCTTTTTTTTTCCTTTTTCCTTTTTCTTTTATATATATATCTATTTATATATATATGTATATACATATTTTTGTATATATATATGTATTAATATATATACTATATTTAGGTATATATAGTTGCTGTTTATATATATATATATATATATATATATATATATATATATATATATATATATATATATATACTTTATTATTTTATGTATGTATATATATATATGTCTTATGTATACATATATATTTATGTATATATATTTCTTTGTGTATATATATTATCATATATATACTATTATATGTATATGTATACATTAATTTTGTATATATATATATATATTATATAGTTGAGTATTTTCTTATATGTATGTATATATACATATATTTGTATATATATATATATATAATATAGTTGAGCATTTTCCTATATATAAATATCCCTATATTTATATATATATATATTATTTCCTATGTGTATTTTACTTAGCTTAGTGTAAATTATTTATATAAAATAATGTTCATACTTTTATAGTTACTCTGTAAAACTTTACCTTATTAAAATAATAATATTTATTTTGCACTATCACCAAATTATATTTTTATTGTATTTAAATTACTGCAACCATTTGGTGTCCAAGCCTAGCATGGGTATTTGGGCTCAAATGTGTTTTCACACATTCAAGACCTGTACAAGTCATATTGGACTTGATTCATGGCCTTGGATCCTGTATTTGAACTTTGGTTCAAATTATATACATGGACAAAATACGCAGATAATTAATTATTGTGTGTAATGCTGTTTTTTATTTTCTAAAAATACTTAAAGTATTGCTAAAATTATGGAAAAATAGTTTTTAGATACTATGTTAAGTTGGCTAATTTATTATAATTTTTGTAGTATTTAATTTACTGTTTTGCCACTAGTTTGGCATATGAAACCAAAACCCACTTTCTGTATACTTAGGAAAACTGATTTTTATAAAATATTTGTACTGGTTAATAAATTCCAGAAAAATTATAATAAATTTCTATGATTAACAAGGATCACCTTGGTACTTTACTTTAAGGAAAACTAGGCTTTTTGTCTACTTTAAAAATTGTTAGAACACAATGATCTTTTGATTTATTTATTGATTAATTACGACTTGTAGCTTTTTGTGTTATTTGGAGTTTTAGTCGTGTTGAACCCCATCCCTCACTAGTATAAAGACCCTAGAAGTTAGTTAACATAGTGTGTCACCCCACATTGGCCTCCTATGCAAAGTCATCATTTTGGCTAGGTGCCCAGTCACAAGTCGTGTTTCACCAATTAGTGTCCTAGTGTTTTTGCTTAGTGTAAAACTAAGTTGTTGTATTTACTTCTACAGCGACGAGTTACTGGACATCCATAGCATTGTTATCGCAGCTTGTTTTGTTTTGCTTTGCTAGAGGCAAGTACTTTCTACGAACTTTACATATTGTCACATAAATGAACTGCAAACCCCACCATGTTGAATGCTGATCCTTGGGGTAGCAAGTTAGATCTTTACATGTTGTACTTCCAGTCGCTACCATGCTTAGAACAGTCTTGATGTATCTCTCACATGATTAGAATATAGGTTATGGGGAAACTGATAGTAGTGTACGTGATCACGACCCCCCCTATAGTAGCGAGCTTGGTCGCATTTTATATGCATACCTTGCCGCAGGTAAATATCCCACATTTTCTGTACGGATGTACACCTATGCTTGTCTACTTGTACGTATGTACATTTCATTATGTGCCACAGCGCATTGTACATCTATTGACTGATTACGTACCTGCTACAGTTTTAAACATTACATATACATCTGTCTCTATGACATATGTGTCCTTGCTATGATAGACTATGTGATGCCATGCTTTCCAGTTATTCCTCACGTGTTCATTCTCATGTTCATTTCCATGTTTCATATGCTAGTTTGCTAGATTTAGTACTTGCTCCCGTCCTGACAGGATAACGTTGTAGGTGTCCTCACTGAGGAGGAGTTACTCTGTGACTCATATTATGGGATTACTGCCGAGGACCCGGCTCTGCTTTACGAGGATGTTCCTGCAGGGAACCTCACCTAGTTGTCTTTTGTTTACTTAGACTTTTGAGAGTAGACATGTATTAGACTATATCATTTTGTAAATAGACATGTATCCAGTTTTACATTTTCAGTTTACTTGTACTTGGATATTTTACTATATACGACGACTTTTGTGTTTGGAGCATTTATGATTCTTCTTCACTTATAGAACTGTTAGCACATTTAGTCTTATCCTGTTGTCTTTAGAACAGCTTACTACGTTTTACCTCAACGTAGGTTGGACATGACTCGGCCTGGCCCAACAATTTGGGTAGCGGGTCGTGACAGCTGGTACGAGCTTTTGAAAATATTTAGACTTATTGTATGGACATGTCGAAGGACATTCGAGAGAGAGCGCACACTTCTTTTTCGACGACGAGGTTTCAAAACTGAGAAATTCAACTTGAAGTCCAAGGACGTAAAGTCGTGCTCTGATACCATTATATCACGCCCCGCTCCCGTAGGAGTGGTCGTCCTCGCTTAGGCGTGATGCCGTACGAGCCTAAATTTTGCTCATGTAAGGCAGTTCCATAACGGTCGATTACATCGGCGGCGACGGGGTCGTCGCACGGAAGTCCCAAGCAGAAGCATTGAACACGCAGCAAAAATTTTGAACGAAGCACAAGTTATTCAAAAGAATCTCTTTATTAATATTGAAACAAAGGTTACATTGGGGGCGCAAGGCCAATATTACAATCGCTCAAGCTTACTCTTCTCATATTACAAGTCACTCAACTCTCTCTCATCTCTCGATACATATTTGTCGAATTCAGCGGAAGCTTCGGAAGGCGATGTCCATACGTTATGTCCCGTATAAGTCTTGGATCCATGTGTTCACATGCTTCGAATTGCTAAGTAACTCCGTTCCTCGATGCATCCAAGCGAGCTCCGCGCCACGAGCTTCTACCTGTGCCTGCACATGGAAACTGTGTGGGTGTCAGTACTCAACTGTACTGGTGTAGTGAGCTCCTCGCTCACCCATGCAAAACCAATACGTTAATTTACTTTTGTGCAACATAAATCCTCAATTCGATTGTCTTTCTACTCTTGTCTTAGGATCGATTTTAGGACCGACGCCTTGGTCTATTTCGTGTATTTAGACCGCCACCGTGCCTTGCACTAATAATGTACTCATACTTTGTCGCTAGACCTTCTCATTCAAATAATGTCAACTTATCGTCTCGTGCTTGCCTTTCGTACCATACTCTAGGACGTAACGACTCGGTCGTGTCAAATACTTGCCCGTGCTTCAAATATCGAGGCCGTGGCTCACAACGTAACCTGGCTTATACAAACTCGCCTTACGGCCCTTCCAGACTTAACTCGAAATGTCTAACCGAACTTTTGGAACCAGTATTGAGAACTCAAGTACGACGCCATATCTCATGGCGAAACACGTCTTTACGTATAACCAAATCTTAGGCTCATATTACCTTGGGTGCATATTGTGCACGCTTTCTACAACACATCACATACCGTGCTTACGCTTCTTTTGTTACGACCGACACCGTGCATGCAGATTTGTCGCGTAGCACGCCAATTATCGATATGAAAGGCCGCTGGGATGACAAGACATCGTGGACATAGCTCGGGTAGGCGGCGGGTCTTTCGATGCAGGCAGCGAGCCCCATGTAAAGCCCCCGACTACCCTTATGCAATGAATCGTGCGCTGCTATAACGTCTACCCCCTAGGATAACTGGGCCCGGTGCCCCAGCGTATAACCAGTCTAGGCAGAAATCCTTGTCGACAAGGTGTCCAATGACCGCACACCTACGAGACATCGAGACTTACGTAAATGCATGGCCTAATTTATTGGTACGACTGGAACTATCCTTAGCAACTCGTGCTCTGAACCACACTTCGCATAACGTGCCTCAGGACCGTAAGACTCCCAACTGAGGGACCGCCTCATACTTCGTAACGTGTATAGGAACGCGAGATTCCCAACCGAGGGACCGCCTCGAACTTTTTAACGTAGATAGGAATGCGAGACTCCCAACCGAGGGATTGCCTCAAACTTCTTAACGTGGATAGGAACGCGAAACTCCCATCCGAGGGACCATCTCGAACATTTTAACGTGGATAGGAACACGAGACTCCCAACCGAGGGACTAACTCGTACATCTTAATGTGGATAGGAACGTCTCATATTCCAATGTATTCTGTGCGACACTATCGTCCAAGTCACACTCTATGTGACGAGGCTTAAGACCGTGGTAACGAATGGCTATATGCAGCCGTAAGAACCGTGGGACCGTGCATACACTCTACTTGAACAACCAAATTCTTTGGGTACCTAAACTCATGCCATAAGCCGTACGATACAACTTAGCTCGTGGGACGATCAAGGCTACGCCGAGCCTTGCATTTGAGAAAACGTGCATGCTTTATCGAGCATCTACGCGGGCGATGCCTATGACTTAGGCTAACTCATAGTTTGTCACGAATACCAACTTTTTTTCTTCCAAGCCACGGGACGAAGGATCGAGTGTCATTTTCAAAGCACGCCGTGCACCAACTCTAATCCGACCATGGGACGTTTTCCATATTCTAATCTTGATTCGACACGTCGGGATTATTTCCTTAGCTATGTGGATTCGTCTCTTTTATTATCATGCCTATTGTGCAAGTTAAAAACGTACGATTTATTAGGTGAAGGCTATGATGAGGCAAGTTCACCGAAACTATCCCACCTGAGCGATGTCTTCGAGTCGCCATTGTAAGGCCAAGTCTGAATACCGTCGGCGTTTCTATTCCTCCGATTGACTTCGCGGGACGGGGCACTACACCAACTACGTGATGTTGCCACTCAGTGAAGAAGTAAGAGCCCCAACGATAGTCCGACAGGATATAGGTTGATGCTTTGGTCCCTTTTGAAGAAGTCCTCAAATTCAAAGTGCCCGGTATAGTTTGCATGTAGCAAAACTGACTAAGCACTCTGTCTGGCATATGAGGCTCCTCAATTTCATGACAGGATATCAGACCTTCAAATAGTGAAACTCCTTAGAACGGACGAGAACTATTTCGAAGATCCTTATATGGATGCCAAATAATCTACAACATAGTATAAGTAATCAAGACCAAAGAAGTTAGTATTTTTCACTAGAATGAAATCCTATGTAAATAAAAATTTAAGTTAGCATTGTCTCACCTCCTTTTCGTTCATATCTTCAAGTGCGATACGCAGGAAAGCCAAAGTATGCGGATGTCTGCTATCTATCTTAACTGGATTCCACTTGCACATCCTAGGTAGCAGATCATCGTAGTCTTTGTTAAGAGTAGCCCTCTTTAGCGTCGGGAAATGTTCGTATATCCATGCCTGTACATGAAATGTAGATGACACACATATTAATCGACTTAATTTTATTTAAACTATAAACAAAGTATGATTTACTTGACTCACATGGAGCAGAGTTTGAAAACCAGCTATAGTATTCGATTCGACTCTAGATGCAGCGCCAAGTTCGTGGTAGAGATAAGCTAGTATACCGCTTCCAAAGGATATTTGATCCACAGTGCCTAAGTTCATAAAATTGTTTACATTTTTGGTGTGAATCGAGGTTCCGGACTTGTCCGAAATGCAGACGGCTCCCAAGATGAAATACATGTATGCCCGGGCCACTACAACGTTGTTGGCGTCGTCTTCATCTTCCTCATCGTCATCATCATCAATGTGTGTATTCCTAAGAAAACTCAAAGCAACTCCGTACAACTTCTTAAACTCGGGGAGACTGACAAAATTCTCTTCCTCAATACCGAGTGAATTGGCGACCAATTCCACCATATCGTCATACATCTCAAAGTCGCCCGTAGAATAATTCATCAGCATTGGACGACCATCAACTCTAAGTCCCAAAATGTGGTGGACGTCATCGAGGGTGATCGTCGACTCCCCGGATAAGAAATGGAAACTGTTTGTTTCGGGTTGCCACCGCTCCACAAACGCAGAGATCAGTGCGTGATCCAAGATCTTATACGAGTGTTTCACAATATGCTGCAACCCAGTGGGGATGATTTTGGCCTTCATACCTTCTTTCAAATTGTCAAAATCCCACGTACTGCACATCTTAGCGTGGTTAATGAACCGCAAGATACGCGAGCTTTTCTGAAAATAAAACAAGATAAAGAATATATAAATATAAAATGTAACTACTATTTTCAAAAGTCAATTTACATATAAGGTATTGAACTTACCAGATCCTTCTAAATTTGGTAAGATATGTGGTTAGGAAGAGACTTCAATAGTGAGCAACCGATTGGGCTCACTGCTCTATCAGCTCTATCAGAAGTGGCCTTCGCGTGAGAAGGTCCGGAACCATCGTCCTCCCTTTATAAACAATGGCAAATCATCATCGGAGGAGGGAGAATCAGGACGAGTCTTCTGTTGCTTCGATTTACTTACAATGCATTTGGTTCGACGTATTGCAGTCTGAGAGGGTGCCGTCGGTTCTCTTATCGTTATTGGTTTTTTGCGAACCTGCTCAGCTACACGTGCCTTCCGCTCCGATACGGTAGGACGTTTTCTTTCACCCTCGACATCAACGTTCTTCGTCTTCGAATTCGGGTCGTGACTATGAATATTTAATATCAATCGACTAATACTTAGAAAACATCAAACAAGACTTCTAATGCAGGACTGCCTCTCTTTCTGGCAGTCCTATGTAGTGTTATGACTGCCTGAATGTGAGGCAGTCCACTTGTACAGCAAGTATAACACAGGACTGCCGTACTTTGTGGCAGTCCTTTATGTATAAAAGACTGCCACAAAGTGCGGCAGTCCTGTGTTATACTTGCTGTACAAGTGGACTGTCGCTCTTTCTGGCAGTCCTAACAGTACATAGGACTGCCAAAAACATGGGCAGTCGTAGTCGACTCGAGAGGTCTAACTATCATTCCATTAAAAATTTGTGATATCATTAAATTATAATGTATACTTGGGTTTTTTGAACTAAATTAATAGAATTTTGGGGAGGGGGAGGGAATTGATAACTTTAAGTATTAGGTTTCTTATCTTGATTGAGAGAAACATTTGCGTGCCATCGTAGGGAGAGATCGTTGGAAAATGGTGAAGAAGGTTGGGAAATGGTGGAGATGAGGATCGAAAAAAAATGGAGAGAGAGGAGTGGGAAATGGTGGAGAAGAAGAAGAAGAAGAAGAGGAGGAGGAAAAATAGGGTTTGTGAAGAGAGAGTTAAAATTTGAAATGAGAGTGATTTTCGGGTTCGGAGGGGCTGTGGGGTTTGGACAACCCCCTGAATGAAAAATTTGGACAGCCCGAGTAAAATTTCCTTAAAACCTGGCTAGCCCTAATCCTGGCTAGCCCCGATCAAAAAACCTGTGCCCTTATAATTAGCCAAAAACAATTTCACCATTATCTCACAAATATAGCAAATGATATGGACTAATTCATAAAAGACTACCAAATTAACAAAGCATTCAAATAAATCAATGAGAAAGAATATAGTGTCAGGTCAAAATTTTGAGTTCCAGTAGGTCGGAGTGTAATATAAGCCCATGGCTGGCATGTGAACTCTGCATGTATGATTCTATATTTAGTCATCTTCAACCGACCGAGAGTCTCTTCACAAGGTTTTTCTAATTTGACAGTAAGATTTGATGCTTGATTTCCCTGCTCATGAAGCTCACACTACTTCTGGTCTGCAGAACTTGCTAAATGTACTTCTCAATAACGAATTATGGAATTTGAACCGAATCTTTTGATATAGCAGTACACAGTGGGATTCCATTCCTAACCCCCTAATTGCCATGTTATTTCCGGGAAGTAATTTTAAGATAAAAAACTAGTTTTAGCACAACACTTCGAAGAAAGTGCACAAAAGAGATCCCGAAGGATTCTAAGAGACGAAAACAAATGTAGCACTTCGAAGAAGGCACAAATGATTTTTGTAGTAGCAGCGTCGAAAGCCCATAGAAAGTTTCTGATTAGATCAGAAAAAATCTCGTTCAGAACAATATTTCAAGTGGATGAACAGAAGAAGAAATGAACAAAAGTATAGATGAACAAAAGAAAATGATGGCCTGATAGGGTGAAGGATCACCGATGCTCAAAGCTAGATACGCCCCACATGAATAGCTTCTAAGAACCAGCAAGTTCAAAAACGAACTATGGAACACTCTGCTATTCTGACTCCTCGGATGGACAAAACTCCAACTGTTTCTCTCCTCTTTGAAGATTTTTATAAGGAACTTGTAGAATCATATATTCTGAGAGAAAGAGAGAGAGAGAGAGAGAGAGAGAGAGAGAAGATACACTTAGATAGGCATGCGCAGTAACCGTCCAGTATGCGAAACATTTGGGACGTATAAGGAATCGTTTTTGAACGTTTCATAACCGTTCAGATCGTGCACAGACATGACGGCGGCAACTGTGCCTACCGCGTGCACCATGCCAACTTTGCCAAATGTACGCCAACTGCCGCGTGAACGTCCGCACAAACGGGTGCACGATCGGTAGCGCAGAGGCTCGTACAACGAGCACAACTAAAGTGCACTATGCGCCTAGCGATGATGCTGACATGCTAAGTGCAAAGTGTGCCGACAAAACACCACTTTATGCCTCATGAGCCCGAGTCCGAGTCCGAGTTGCTAAGCCCCTACGGGGCTTAGCTCCAAAGGAATAAATTTCAAGAGCATGACAAAAAATATTAATGCTTCATTGTTGAGTTAGCCTTCTTTCTACTAGAAAAATACCCCCACATGTCATCCATATGCCCCTCCACACCACATGTGAACCTCTAAATACAAGCAAAACTTATATATAGAGATACAAGCCATTTGGCCTAGGAAATGTAGGACAATTTTTCTAGTCTTCAAGGCCAAACACCAACGATCCCCCACATATCTCTATATATGGGTTTGTCTGTTCCCTACAATGACTATCCATTATGTATTAGGATAGATATCGCTGATGACTTTAATCTTCCTGTATGGGTTAAATAACAGTATGATACAAGAATGGACTAGGCCTTGAATTCTGTACCATAGCTATAATTCTTCCCACTCACATAATATAGTCACATGTGCTTCTGGCTGTACATTAAAGGTCCTATGCCAGCCTAATTTTGGTATATGTATTTTGGACGTCAACAAGTTTACCCTGAAGAGACGGCCTGCTATCTCTGTTCATAAACTCTAGGTGAGTTCTTTATTAAAGGGACATGGCATGAAGCATTACACTTTCTTGCAGTGCTACGTTGCTATGATATGGCTTACAGTCGAGGTATTACCCATACCTGGGAACCTCATCTTAGTGTCATACTATTATAGCATGAGGTCACAAGCCTCTCTATAGTGCCAAACTACCCAGCATGAAGCCTTGCGCTTCCTTGCGATGTTACGCCGCAATGACATAGCTTGCGAGGCCAAGACTTTACCCCTACATAGGTACCTCTTCTTGGTGTAGTGCCACATTAACATGAGGACATCATCCCCTTTGTAGTGTTGTCTACAACTCTTTAATTTTATCATACAACATTAGGCTATCTGCCTATTTGTGGTGCTACACCGTTGTGACTTGTAGCATGGAGTAGTAACACTCCTTGTAGTGTTGTGCTACCGTGCTTCCTGTAAAGCATAACAAATATTCACTCTGCCTGAGAACTCATTAAGGCGTTTAAGCCATCCTTACCACAGGATTTGTTCTCCGCAGAAAATATATAGTAGACAATAGTGGTTGTGGGTCCGTATCTCTTCCATGTTATAGAAGACATGTACCCACCGTTTCTGATATTTTTCCAGTTAATGGTCTTTCTTTGAACCAAAAGCTAAATGCCGAGTAGATTTCTCTTTAAACTAATAGCATAAAATTTTATGGTAGGATTACAATAACACAATATCAGAATCCTTCAAGCCTATTTTACTTAATGTGTCTTCGACCAGCTGGCGCTTGAGGCCCTTTGTGAACGGATTCGCCATGCTCTCCTCACTCCGAACATTAATCACTACAATCACACATCTTTTAATGAGATCGTGCACTGCTATGTGCTTTATCCGCACAATTCTCTTTTTCTCATTGAAGAGTTCATTCGATGTCACCGCAACAGTCGTCTGGTTGTCGCAGTATGTAGGTATCGCCGATATCTGCGCACCAACCAATGAAAGATCATATATGAGCTTCCGAAGCCATTCTGCTTCTTCTGCTACGGAATCAAGTACAAAGATCTCAGATTTTATGGAGGAACGAGAGAGCACAGTCTGCTTCTTCGACTTCCACGATATAACAGCTCCACCCATGGAGAAAATAAATCCTCTTGTTGATCTCTCGCTCTCCACCTCTGACCACCAGCTCGCATCAATAAAGCCTTCTACTACTGGCGGATCTCCGCTGTAGTGCAGTGCATATGTTTGAGTCTTTTTGAGATATTTTATTGCCCGTTTCATGTAAGGGTTATATACTAAAAGCATCACTTTTGTAGTAACCTTATTTTCTTAAATTTTGAATGAGAATCATATGGGCAAATGTTTGCATATTGTATTTGTTGCAAGTGTTAATGCAAATGTCTGATATTCTATATTGTAGATAATATAGTGTGTGGTATCACACAGAAGATCATATTATCAGTTCCCTATGGAGTATATAAATAGTTCACAGCCTATATGGACTTGGGCAATCTATGGAAATATTGTAGTGTAATCTGGTATTAGTCTCTCTTGACTATAGGTTTACACTAGTACACTTTGTGTGTATTGAACAGGACCACTTGAGGTTGTTCTCTTTGTATTGACTACATAAGAGAACAAACACCTCTGTTATTAAGAATGCTTGTGCTCTTAATCCGGATATAATAACGGACATGTATATGCAGTGTGCATTAATTTGACTCATAAAAGAATGAGATAAATTATGGATCAACAACCTCTATGAATTGGGTAATAATATTGTATGTATGATAGGCTGTTGATTATAAATGTAATCCATGTCCCGATACATCGAGTTGATGATGTCCCCTTAAGGAGCTCATAAGGATTGTCATGTAAACCCTGCAGGTGGATTATATCCAACATGACAAATAAAGTTGAGCGGTACTACTTAAGGATAAAAGATGTCGAATCAATATAGTTGCCAGTAACTTAATTTGGTTGACGGACATACGATATCTTAACATGGGGAGCCAAACGAGCATATAATAAAAGGAGCCCACAAACATAATTTAGGATTAGGGAGGTAGTGCAACAATAGCTCATTAGTGGACCGAGCTATTGTTAATGGGCCTGGATTGTGTGTTCGGGCAGACCACGGGATATCTAGATCTGTTAGGAGGCCTAACCCTAATTTCTCCTCATGGTCCTTGCTGTAGCCTATATATATCCTCTATTCTCTGGCCGCCAGATTACTGATCAGAAATATGAAACTTTTTCTAAATTCGTCATTCATATAAGGAAAGAAAGAGAGGGCTGCCAAGGAGAAGAAAAGGTTGGGAGATCATCGTCCACACAACGTCCAACTCGAGAAAAGAATACGTGCAGAAGATCTTAGGGTCGTCCGCTCGAGATTGCCAGGAATTACTTGTCTCCTTTCCGCCGCAGGTATAATTCGTGAACCCTAGTTTCCGTCTATGAAGGGTTAGAACACGTATTAGATCTGTTTAACTTTCTATCGATCAATACGCACACCAAAGGAAGGGTCCTGGGAATCCCCAGTTCCATCAATTGGTATCAGAGCCAGGTTGGATCTACGTATTGATTGATACATCCATGTTGTCCAATAAAACCTGCAATGTGTAATAGTCGGTAGATGTAGATCTGTTCTAACTCAGTTTTATAGGCATCTTAGATCCAAGTATTACGCTCCAATGCATGTTTTTGATTGTGTTGTTTAAACCACGGACATGTCATGGATGTTGTTGTTGCTGTGGATGTAATTAAAATCACGAGGGTTGATCGTGCTTATTATTTTAATTTTTCAATCTAGATTATATGTAAACTTCTTCGGGAGGCATAGGATTGATGTAATTTTAATTATTTTTGATCAATCGTGATGGCGGTAGTGGCTGTTTCTGACGACGGAAGAGATGCTGGTTTTAAGCAGTCCAGAGGCAGACAGATGATTTTTGATGAAGGAATCGACAGCCAAAACCTTTTTTTAAAAAAATTGGGACGCTGCCCCGAACCCCGCGACCTGACCGGGCAGGTCAAACCCCGAATAGATCTGCGCAGCGACAGATTTTGGATTCAGATAGTTGAGGATGGAGCAGCAAAGATGACCATAATAGTTGGATATTTTCTCTTATTTTTGTCATTTTGCTTTTTCTGATTATGCATGTTTATTATTGTGTGGTTGTTTTTTTGAAAAACTAAGCCTACATTAATAATGGACAACATGGACATAATATCAACTAGTACAAAAACCCTCATTGTTAAATAACTAAGTGGGAGAGGATATTTATTTAGTATAAATCCTATGGTCTCCAATACTGGTTTGTAGGTGATGTAATTATACTTGCGTGTTGGCTTTAGTGCTTTCCTCCATATCGGATGAGTATAATTATGGATCACCAGTACAAACTTTCTTAGGGATAATTGTAGAAAGTTACCTAGTATGTGTTCACTTCTCCATCTGAAGGAACTCATTACAAGGTAATGGACTTAGTATTAAGTAATGGTATACACTTAGATACAAATAATGGTATCCTCCCCATCGGAGTCACTGCTATTATTTGTATGACCAGAGCAAGACCAGCATATTAATTTTATTTGTCATAAAATTATGTTGACATGATGGTAAATTTAATAAGAAAAACATACTTGAACAAAGTTAAATTTGTATACGTCCACACTATCGTGGCATGCTAAATTCATGGTGTTCAAGGTGTTGGTAAATTTCTTATTATTGTTTTGAGGGAATCAATATTTAGTTAATTCAAAAAGTTTTTTTGCCCTACATAATTTTATTTATGTGATTCTTAGGATTTCAAAAAAATGGGTTCTCTCAGTCCACTTATGGTGATTATTAAAGAAAACAAACTTATTGGACCTAATTATATTGACTGGAAACGTAATTTGGACATTATTCTGATTGCTGAGGAGTACAAATATGTACTTGTTGAGGAATGCCCACCTAAGCCTGATGCTAACTCTGACGAAGAGGTTAAAGAGTCTTATAAGAAGTGGAAAAAGGCGGATGAGATGGCACGGTGTTATATTCTGGCATCTATGTCAAATGTACTGCAACATCAGCATCAGGCCATGGCCACTTCTTATGACATGATGTATAACCTCAAGGAACTCTTCGGACATCAGAGTAGAGCAGCTAGGCAGTTTGCTATGAAATGTTTGATGAATACAAAAATAGCTGAGGGTACACCAGTAAGGGATCATGTTCTCAAGATGATGAGTTATCTGAATGAGATGGAGATCCTTGGAGCTGAAATCGATGGGGAATCCCAGGTCGATATCATTCTCGGGACTCTGTCTAAAAGTTTTGACAATTTTTGCCTTAATTACAACATGAACAAAAGGTTGTATAGTTTGGCAGAACTTGCAAAAGAGCTACAGGATGCTGAATCTCTCTTTAGGCAGAGTGGTCATATTTTTGTTTCTGAAAAGGCTTCTACTTCTAAGCCAAAAGGCGGTAAGAAGAAGAATAACATTCAGAAATAGGCAAACTCAGCAAAGAAGGGCGTGGGACCTCAAGGCGTGGTGAAAAAGCCGAAAGGCAAATGTTTCAAGTGCAAATGGTCAGGACATTAGAAGGCTGATTGTCCACTTCTTAAAAAAGGGAACAAAGAAGGTATATCTCATTTACTAGTAGTTGAAACATATTTAGCGGTGTTATCTACCGGCCCCTGGTGTAGATACAGGACCCACTAATCATATCTGCAATACATTGCAGGGGTTCTAGGAAACCAGATGGCTCAGTGATGGAGAGATATGCTTTGTTCATGGTTGATGCTACAAAAGTATCGGTCGTTGCATTAGAAGATGTTACTTTATCTTTTGGTAGAAATAAGTCTTTGACATTGAGAGATTGTCTTTATGTACCTTCATTTAGAACGAATTTAGTTTGTTTCTATGTTAGTTAAGGATGGATATTCAGTTTATTTTAATGACAACATTATTATTAGAAAAAATAAACAATTTATCTGTTCTGGTGCATTAGTAGATAATTTGTATGTCATTAATCCTATTTCATCACTTATGGAAATGAATAATATGTCATCTAACTTAAATAAGAGAAAAGAACCTTCTTGTATGAACCAAACATATCTTTGGCACTTGCGATTGGGGCATATTAACCTAAGAAGGATTCAAAGACTGGTTGAAGATGGACCTTTGAGTTCATTGGAAGTGGAGGCACTACCAGTCTGTGAATCCTGCTTGGAAGGTAAAATGACCAAAAGGCCTTTTACGACAAAGTGGTATAGGACCAAAGATGTGTTGGAATTGGTTCATTCTGATTTGTGTGGACCCATGACTATCTAAGCTAGAGGTTGCTTTGAATATTTTGTCACATTTATTGATGATTATTTAAGGTATGGATACATTTATTTGATGCGTCGTAAGTCTGAGTGCTTTGAGAAATTCAAAGAGTACAAGGCTGAAACGGAGAAACATCATGGAAAATGTATCAAGTCATTACGATCAGATCGTGGTGGCGAGTACCTCTTTGAAGAGTTTAGGGATTATTTATCAGAGGCTGGGATTGCATCCCAATTAACTGCACCTGGAATGCCCCAGCAGAATTGTGTAGCCAAAAGAAGGAATAGAACTCTTATGGAGATGGTTAGATCAATGATGAGTTATTCGGATTTGCCAGATTTGTTTTGGGGATATGCCTTAGAGACTGCAGCTTATATTTTGAACTTGGTTCCTTCTAAGTCAGTACCTCTTACTCCCACAGAGCTGTGGATTGGGCGTAAGCCTAGTCTGAAACATGTTCGCATTTGGGGTAGTCCAGCACATGGGCTAAATGGGAAAGCAGATAAGTTGGAATCTTGTACAGAAGTATGCTTGTTTGTAGGCTATCCAAGAGGAACAAAATAAGGTTTATTTTATAGTCCTAAGGATCAAAAGGTCATTGTTAGCACTAATGCCCGATTTTTAGAGGATGACCATGTGATGAACCATAAACCCACAAGTAGAGTTGTTCTAGAAGAACTGAGACGTGAGGCACCAAGTACTTCAGTACCAACAATACAAGAGGATGAACCACAAATAACTGCACAACGTGTCACAAATGTTACACCACAACCGATAGTGCCTCGTCGTAGTGGAAGGGTTGTGATACAACCTGATAGATATATGTTCTTGGGAGAGTCGTCAGACTTCATCCCAGAGGAACAAGATTATGATCCCTGTACCTACAATGAAGCACTCCAAGATAAAGATGCAGAGTCTTGGCAAAAAGCAATAATATCTGAAATAGAATCTATGGATTCTAATCAGGTTTGAAAGCTTGTAGAACCACCCGTTGGTGTAAAAGCCATTGGATGCAAGTGAGTCTATAAGAGAAAAAGAGGATCAGACGGTAAGGTTGAAACCTTTAAAGCTTGGCTTGTAGCAAAATGTTTTACTCAAAGAGAGGGTATCGATTATGAGGAAACATTCTCCTGTAGCCATGCTTAAGTCTATCCGGATTTTTTATATATTGCAGCTCATCTCGATTATGAGATTTGGCAAATGGATGTCAAGACAGCTTTCTTTAATGGAAGTCTTGAGGAAGACATCCATATGAAGCAACCAGACGAGTTCATTGAAAAGGGCCAGGAGCATCTTGTTTGTAAGCTCAAGAAATCCATTTATGGACTTAAGCAAGGTTCCAGATCTTGGAACATATGTTTTGATCAGGGGATAAAATCCTACATATTTGATCAATGTCAGGATGAATCATGTGTATACAAAAAGTGTGACGGAAACGTGGTGGTGTTCCTAGTACATTATGTGGATGACATCTGGCTCATTGGAAATAATGTGAAGGTGTTATCTGATGTAAGGGTATGGTTATCCAAACAGTTTGATATGAAGGACTTGGGAGAAGTAGGTCACATCTTTAGGATCAAAGTTCTACGAGAACGCAAGAATAGGATGTTGGGCTTATCCCAAGCTTCCTATCTCGATACTGTACTAACTCGTTTTATTATGCAAAATTCTAAGAAAGGTTTCTTACCTTTTAGACATGGAATTGCTCTATCAATGTAGCAGTGTCCGAGGACACCAAAAGAGATAGAAAACATGAAGGCAGTTCCTTATGCTTCAGCAGTAGGAAGCTTAATGTATGCAATGCTATGTATGAGACCAGACATCTGTTTTGTCGTAGGCATGGTCATCAGATATCAGTCTAATCCAGGACAAGAGCACTGGACTGTCGTAAAGCATATTTTGAAGTACCTGAAAAGGATTAAAGAGTATATGCTAGCTTACCAGGCAGATAGTTTAGTTCCTTTGGGGTATACACTCAGATTTTCAGTAAGATAGGGATTCCAGAAAATCTACCTCAGGTTATGTGTTTACTTTGGGAGGTGGAGCCATTGTTTGGAGGAGTATAAAGCAAAAATGTATTGCTGATTCCACCATGGAAGCCGAGTATGTGGCAGCTTCTGAGGCAACCAAAGAAGCGGTTTGGCTCAGAAACTTTCTGTTGGACTTGGATGTGGTACCTAGTTTGCCTAAGTCTATTACACTTTATTGTGATAATAGTGGTGCAGTTGCAAACTCGAAGGAACCACGAGCCTATAAGACATGCAAACACATTAAGCGCAAATACCACCTTATACGAGATTTCGTAAAGAAAGAAAAGTTGTTGTGATCAGGATAGCATCAGCCGACAACCTAGATGATCCCTTTACAAAGAGCTTACCAGCTAAGGCTTTTGCTAGTCATGTTGAGGTAATGGGAGTCAGATGTGTAGCAGCATGGCTTTAAGTATAAGTGGGAGATTTGTAACAATATACTGAAAAGCAATGCTTTGAGTATAAGTGGGAGATTGTTAGGGTTATATACTAAAAGCATCACTTTTGTAGTAACCTTATTTCCTTAAATTTTGAATGAGAATCATATGGACAAATGTTTGTATATTGTATTTGTTACAAGTGTTAATGCAAATGTCTGATATTCTATATTGTAGATAATATGGTGTGTGGTCTCACACAGAAGATCATATTATCAGTTCCCTATGGAGTATATAAATAGTTCACAACCTAGATGGACTTGGACAATCTATTGGAAAGGTTGTAGTGTAATATGGTATTAGTCTATCTTGACTATAGGTCTACACTAGTACACTTTGTGTGTATTGAACAGGACCACTTGAGGTTGTTCTCTTTGTACTGACTACATAAGGGAACAAAAACCTCTGTTATTATGGATGCTTGTGCTCTTAATCCGGATATAATAACGGATATGTATATGCAGTGTGCATTACTTTGACTCATAAAAGAGTGAGATTCATTATGGATCAACAACCTCTATGAATTGGGTAATAACATTGTATGTATGATGAGCTGTTGATTATAAATAGAATCCATATCCCAATACATCGGGTTGATGATGTCCCCTTAAGGAGCTCATAAGGATTGTCATGTAAACCCTGCAGGTGGATTATATCCGACATGACAAATAAATTTAAGCGGTACTACTTTAGAATAAAAATATCGAATCAATATAGTTGTCAGTAACTTAATTTGATCGACGGACATACGATATCTTAACATGGGGAGCCAAACGAGCATATAATAAAAGGAGCCCACAAACATAATTTGGGATTAGGGAGGTAGTGCAACAATAGCTCATTAGTGGACCGAGCTATTATTAATGGGCCTGGATTGTGTGTTCGGGCTGAACATGGGATATCAAGATCCGTTAGGAGGCCTAACCCTAATTTTTTCTCATGGTCCATGCCGTAGCCTATATATATATCCTCTATTCTCTGGCCGCCAGATTACTGATTAGAAATCTGAAACATTCCCTAAATTCATAATTCATGTAAGAAGAGAAAGAGAGGGCTGCCAAGGAAAAGAAAAGGTTGGGAGATCGTCGCCCACACGACGTCCAACTCGAGGAAGGAATACGTGCAGAAGATCTTGGGATCGTCCGCTCGAGATTGCCAGGAATTACTTGTCTCCTTTCTGTCGCAGGTATAAGTCGTGAACCCTAGTTTCTGCCTATGAAGGGTTGGAACACATATTAGATCTGTTTGACTTTCTATCGATCAATACGCACACCAAAGGAAGGGTCCTGGGAATCCCCAGTTCCATCATTTCACAGCTTTCCAGTGCTCAACGCCTGGTTGCTCGTGAATCGACTCAACATTTTCATGACGAATGCTATGTCATACCTAGTGGCAGTAGTGGCGTACATCAAACTCTCGATGACGCTTGCATACTTCAGCTGCCTAACACTTTCCCTCGAATTCGACTTCAGCTTCAGGTCACACCTGGAAGGCGTATCGATCACTAGAAGATCCTGATACCCGTAGCGTGTGATCATGTTCTCAATATAATGAGACTATAAAAATGCCAGTCCAGTATCCGTCCAGATGATCTTGATGTCCAAGATCACATAAGCTTCCCCTAAGTCCTTTATACTAAACTTGGTCGAGATGAACTTCTTTGTCTCCGTGACACATCCCATATCCGTACCTAGGATCAGCATGCCATCCACGTACAAACAAACAATTACACCTCTTCCATCAGCGAACTTCATGTAAATATACTTGTTCGTTTCATTTACTTTGTAGCCATTTGACCTTATGACATTGTCACACTTCTCATGCCACATTTTGGGATCCTGCTTCAAACCGTATAAGAATTTCACAACTTGCAGCCTTTGTATTCAAGACCCATGATGACAAATCCTTCTAGTTATTTCATGTAAATCTCTTCGGTTATCTCATTATTCAGAAATGTTGTCTTTACATCCATCTGAAGTATCACCAACTTATGTATTGCTGCGAGAGCAATTAACATTCTGATGGTGGTCATTCGAGCTACTGGAGCATACGTGTCGAAGTAGTCAATCCCCTTCTTCTGAGAGAACCCCTTGGCTACTAGCCTATCCTTGAACATGTTAATAGTTTCATCTGCTTTCATCTTCTTCTTGAAGATCCATTTACATCCGATGGATTTTGCTCCTTCGGGAAGATCAACCAACATCCAAGTGTTATTGGAGGTGATTGAATCAATTTTATTGTTGATCACCTCCTTCCAGAAAATATTGTCTCTGATCTTCATCGTCTCATCATAGGTAAGCGGATTTGCTTCCACATGATTGGTGACAAAGTCATCTCCAAAGTATTTCAGTATCCTCACTCGCTTAGTTGATGGCTCAGCGAGTTCTGGTTCAACAGTTATTTTTGCAACAACTTCTTCTTCTTGGACTACGTTTTTATTAGAAAATTCAATTTCTTGTGCACCATCAGTATTCTTCGAAATATCTGCAAGAATAATGTTCTTGTGCCTTGTAAATTTATCTTTAAAGTATTCTGGGTCACGAGATTCAATGATATGATTTTATTCTATATCAAGAAATCTTCGAGCATCACTCTTCTAGGCATATCCCAAGAAGTTCGTCTTCGTAGTCCTTGTCCCGAGCTTCTGAATTTTCAGATCTAGGAGCTTTACATATGCCAGACACCCCCACACTCGAATGATATTTAAGTTAGGTCTAACTTTGAAACAGAGTTCATGAGGAGTGATGTCCGAAGTTGCATACAACACTCTATTCAGAATAAAAGTGGCCGTCAATGCAGCTTCTCCCTAATAACAATTTGGAAGACCCGCAATCAATAGCATTCAGTTTATTATTTCTGTCAACGTTCAGTTCTTTCTTTCTGCTACTTCGTTAGATTGAGAGAATACGGAGCAGTAGTCTCGTTGATGATTCCATGTTCTTTCCAGAAGGATGCGAATTCATGAGACCGATACTCTCCGCTTCGATCACTTCTTATTTTCTTGAGTTGTTGTCCAGTTTGCCATTTAGCCTCGGCCCTGAACTCTTTGAACTTCTCGAACGCTTTGTCTTTAGACTTCAGCAAGTAGACGTACGCGTATTTTGAGAAGTCATCGATGAAGGTTATGAAATACTTCATCCCGGCTTTTGAAGAAAATTATTTAAGTCACAGATATCGGAGTGTATCAAATCCAGAAGATCTGTGCTTCGATTAATCCGATGAAAGGGTTTTTTTGCGATCTTTATCTGAGCACACACTTCATATTTCTCTACCTTATCCCTACATTTGGAGATAAGTCCTAAACTAGACATTTTGTTTATTCTTTTACAATGAACATGTCCTAGTTTATTATGTCATAACTTAAGAGTATAATCAGAATGAGTGATTGTATTAATTTTATATGACCGGGTTACAAGCTAAAGTTTAAATATTTCTTCGGTATAAAAGGCTTTCCCCAAGTATGTTCCTTTTATGGACATCACCATCTGGCCAGCATTGACGTCCATTCTTAGGATTGCGTTACAGAGTAGGCCTCCAGAGATCAGGTTCTTTGCAATAGCCGGTACATGCTTCACGTCTTGAAGCGTCAGAGACTTCCCTGAAGTCAGCTTCAACACCACCGTCCCGACCACTGGCATTTCAGCTTGAGCCTGGTTCACCACCATAACACTTTCAGAGGTTGCTTTGTACATGGTGAACCATTCCTTGCTAGAGCAGAAATGGCATATGGCACCAGTGTCTACCCACCAGTCAGAGTCTACCCCCACCTAAGTGACCTGAGCAATCATAGAAATTACATCAGTAACCATAAAAATCTTACTAGGCTCACCTTGCTCTGATTGCTTAGGCTTGGATATGCATTCACTTTTTTAGTGGCCCTTCTTACCACATTTGAAGCAAGTCACATGGGACTTTGGCTTCTGTTGTTTGAAAGAAGTCCCCTTCACATGGGACTTTGGCTTCTGGTGTTAAAAGGACAACTATGGTATGGATATAGTCTTAATAATATTCGAGAACCAAATATATTCGAAGTCACTTTTTCTTAAATTCATATCTCACCAGAGTGCACCTGACTGCAGTAAATTTTTGGCTCCATAACTTGAATAATTATAGGTTACCGAGTAGTTATCAACTTTATCAATTTTCTGGCTGAACAACATAGGAGACAAACATGATGCATTTAGGACATAGTCTCAATAATTTTGAAAATCTATAAACACCTGAAATCACTTCAACTTAGAGTCTATCTCTCGCTAGTGCGCAACTGGCTGCAGTGAACTCATAGTTTCCATAATTCAGATGAATGGTTGCAACGCATATGTGCGAAGCCATATTAGGTCACTGAATATTTTTTCAACTTTGTCCATGAAAATTTCAAAGGGATAGCTCAAGGATTCAAAAGTTTTCCAATGACTAAAAGAAATTCAATAATAGAATGGAATCAATTCTCTGACCGTTCCTGCTTCATGGTACTCAAGGATTGAGTTTAGAAGTTTTCTAGGCATTGAATTGATTAAGAAGTTGCTTAGTGGAGGAAATCAACAAATGAAAATACTCTCGGTCTTTGGAATGACGTAGGAAAATATCAATCAATATTGGAATTTATTTTTGAAAAATAGTTCCTTTGGAAGATTCGTGAACTAGCTAAGTTGAACCAATTCTTTTGTTAACAATTAACCTTAGGGCTTTATGGTTCCAGAAGATTACGGTAAAAGATTGATTCCGAGAAAGTCAATTGAAAATAAGGTCAAGACAAATGGTTGAATACACTAGTCGTAGAAATACTTTGGATAGTTAAGAGTTTATTAGGTTTGCTAAAGAAGAATTTGAAAATCCATATAGTAAATGGATCTAGATTCTAAATAAAGATAGAGAAGTAAGATTTGATCAAACTAATAGAGGAATTGGAAATAGGTTTGCTGAAGGAGATTGAAAAGAAAAAAAATCTAATATTAATCCATAAATAGCGAAAGAGTATAGATCCTAAGGGATGCTAGAATCTGACAAAGATATTGGGAAAAATAACCCCCAAAATCCATAGGACACTAAAAGATACATAAAATCAATAAAATAAAATAAAATATAGGCAGTAAAATATACCATCATACAATCGGCCTAATCGGGATAAGATTTAGGTACAAACATAAGCAAGGTTCTTTATAGAGCATGTTCCTAGGCTCCAAAATATTGAAGCCGACGTCCTAGCAGGCCTCGCCGCTTCCTTGGCAATTCCAAATCATGTTGATCATCTAGTCGACGTGATAGGCCATGAGTTGGTCTATCCCAAAAACAACATTCAACTAGGTATGAGTTACTCTACCTAGATAATCAATGACATACAAGACTGGAGACTCCCGTTCATCGACTTTACAGTCTACGAAATTCTGCCAGAGAATGTGAAAGAAGCAACTTCAATCAGAAGGCGTTCTCTAAGATTCTTTTATGATACAGAAACAAAAATACTATATCGACGATCCTACGACGGACTACTGCTATGCTGCCTATCAAACGCAGAAGCCAAAGAAGCCCTATGCGAGGCTCACAATAGCGTTTGCGGGGCTCACCAACATGGCCCGAAGTTGCAGGACCGTCTCCGTCGGATGGGCTATTACTATCATACGATGGTAGCAGACGCGGTCGATTATGCAAAGAATTGTAGGGCTTGTCAGATCCATGCAGACTTTATACATCAGCCATCCAAATTCTTGCACCCAACAGTGGCCGCCATTTGAAGCATGGGGAATGGACATCATTGGACCAATCACCCCACCGTTATCTAAGGGACACCGGTTTATACTTGTAATCACCGATTACTTCTCCAAGTGGGCAGAAATTGTTCCGCTTGCAGAGGTAAAGACATCAAACGTGGTTAGTTTCATAAAACATCACGTCATTTACCATTTTGGACTGCCCCGGAGGATTATTTACGACAATGGTCCGCAGTTCGTAAGCCATGCTTTCTATCGATTCTGCGACAAAAATCAGATTCAGAATGTGGCTTCAATGACATACAACCCATCGGCTAACGGTCTTGCTAAAGCTTTTAACAAGACCATAATCAAGCTTCTCAAAAAGTTCGTATCTTCAAACAAGCACGACTGGAATGAAAAGCTGGGCAAATGCTTATGGGCGTACCACACTATAATTCAGACGACTACAGGAAATACACCGTTCTCTCTGGTTTACGGAAGCGAGGCAGTTCTCCCATTGGAGAACCAGATCCCCTTGCTTCGTATGGCTCTTACTTACCGGTTGACGTAGGACGATAACTACCATCGACGGCTACAAGAACTGGAAGCCTTAGACGAGAAATATTTACAAGCTCAACAAAACATCGAGCTCTATCAAGCACGTATCTCTTTAGCTTTCAATAAGAAAGTCAAGCATAGAACATTCCAAGTAGGCGATCTCGTCCTGGCAGTTCGCAGACCGATGTTCATGACTCACAAAACTGCCGACAAGTTCCAGTCCAAATGGGAGGGTCTATTTGTCATCGAGTCCGTATTCTCCAACGACGCATACCGGCTCGCAAACGATGTCTATAAATGACAAGTTCCTGAAAAAATACTATGCTTAAAGACATGCTCGTACTTCCTTAACTACTAAATCTCATAGACTGTCGAGTAATGTACACCAAGTACCTCTGAACTTATACTCTACTAGCTCTGAGGGGATTCATATCGCATCTCCCTGGGTGACAAGTCATGTATACTGATACCTCTGAACTTCCACTCTAATGCTTCACCCCACTGGAGTCTGCTAGGTTCTCTTTTATTGCTTTTGAGCAAATTTCCTGGTTTTGATTATCGTATATCACGTCCAGATTACCTCTGATATAGATAATCTCCTAACTTAACACCTGTACCCAATCTGGGATAAAGTTACGGTGTTAAGGCCACAAAACCTATCACGTCCATATTACCTCTGTTTGATTTTGTTTTAAAATCTATTACTCGCACCACAGGTGTACCAAAAGGTAATAGGTCTACCAAAAATCGTTCAAATCTATTACTCGCACTACCGGTGCGCAAAAGGGTAATTGGTCCACAAAAATCGTTCAAATCTATTATTTGCTCCACCGGTGTGCAAAAGGGTAATTGGTCTACCAAAAATCGTTCAAATCTATTACTCGCATCACAGATGCACAAAAGGGTAATAGGTCCACAAAAAGTATCCCAAGTGGGATGTCCTCTGCCAATCACAAATGTTGTATTAGTCCTCTAGTACAAGCACACCTTCCCTCACAATCATATGCTTCTGGAGCCCAGTTGTTCCGTTGCATTCACTCCCCAGTAGTAGAACATCCATGTCCACATCACCTCTAAGTTGTTTTTCTACCCCTTTCAAAGCAGATGATGCTAAAAACAAATATTTACCACGTCCACCTTACGTAAACACCCCGTGCAACAACCCCTGCGTTGTGGCGCATCAATCATAGAACTCCCACGTCCGTATCACCTCTAAGTTATTCTGTGTATCCTCACCGAGTTCACTCCTACCACGTCCATATCATCTCTGAGTAGGAAAGCTCTACCATCAACCTCATATTTACCAGTCCATATCACCTCTGAGTAAATACGTTGCTTCCCTCTCTCAACTTATTATCTGTACCTAAAACCAAGGTACGCCAAGGATAATAACTCCACATAAAATCTCCAGCAGAAGTACCCAAACCTATCACGTCCATGCTACCTCTGATAGGATTGTCAGACCTAAACAGCTCTACTATCCATGCTTCTTATTCAAAGTATTCCAAATTTATAATTTAAAAACTTTGAAGGGGGTCTTGTAGAAGCATAGAAAAGATGGGGTTCATGCGGATAATATTACAAAAAAAATTAACCGCATGGGTGCTCTGGGACCAAGTTAATTTGGTCCGCAGAAGAAAGAGCCGTATGACAAACTCTGTAGTCCAAAATATCCCAAACTCCATGCGACCCATCATTGTTGTCTCAAATAGATTAATTATATTAAAATACGACCAAACTGATTTAGACTACAAAAGGAATAGCTAATTATGCGACCAAGCTGATCAGCCGCTGAAGCCCCACTGTCAAAGCTGACAACTTTGACATATCCTGACAAAAAAGATGAAGATAAGACGTGACCTTTCAAAAAAGACAAGAAGTGTCATGTCACCAGACATAGGATGCACGTGCCTGAACCTCGGGCCCACATGTCTGAGAGTTTATGCGGTCTGAGGCATGGTCCGCAGGGGTGTCATACGGCTAGAAGGACTGCGACCTGAGCCGCATGAGCCTTATGCGGCCCATAATAAAAAAATATGACTGAGCAATTCGCCAAGACTGCAGGATCTATGCGGCCCAAAAGTCTCCATACTTCATGCGGACTGGTGGCACTACTGGTGGGATACGTGGCTAAGGAAAATTGCGACCTGAGCCGCATAAGTCTTATGCGGCCCAGCATGGCCGAGTACTAGAGGACAGAGAAGACCTATGCGGTCCAAAATGTCCCAAACTCCATGCGGCCCCTCATTTGATGTCTCAAACAGATTGATTCTATTTTGTGATAGGGCATGTGGCAAGTTGACCAAGTCTCAACCACCCAGATTTGCTACAACAAAGAAATCTCAACAAACCACCAGCTGGCTACCAAAGATCGAGTCTTTGTGTGCTGTTACAGCCACGTGGCTGCTTGACTACCTATGCGGCCCAAAATGTACCTCATCCAGAAATCTCTATAAATAGTAGGGTACCACACCCATGCAAAAGGTCTAAAAAAAATCAAGAGCATTTTCTCAAGAGCAAAGACTGTGTCCGATAGTCCAAGGAGTAAGGCAGAGTTTCTACACTTCTTTTGCGCCTCCACCGTCACCCTTAGAATCAAAACTAAATAATTGTACTTAGATTGTTTCCTAGAATTTCTTTCTAGGCTTTCTGTTGTACTTTCAAGTTTGTAATCAAATCTAGTTCCTCTGTAGTTCTTATTTTGATAATTAATAGCAAACAGAAGCAGGAAGTCCGGACTCTAGTATATGGAGGAGAGTACACATGGGGCACAGGAGGTGAACGCAGTCAGTAATGTATCTACCGAGTTGTGGCACATGCGGCTCAGCCATATCAGCAAAAAGGGGCTGAGCTACTTGGTGAACATGAAGGTAATTCCAGGGCTAAAGTCTACAAAATTGGAGAGATGCACGCACAGTTTAGCGGGAAAAAAAAATAGGATGTCTTTCCAAAGTCACCCAAGTTCGAGAAAGCCGACATTGCTCGATTGATTCACTCAGATGTCTGCTGTCCTATGAAGGTAAAATCTATTGGTGGTGCTTCTTATTTTGTAACATTTATTGATGATTGTTTTAGGAAGGTTTGGATCTATGTCTTAAAGACAAAGGACCAGGTGATGCCCTACTTTCAAAGAGTTTCAGGTTTCTGTTGAAAGAGAGACGGACAAGAAGCTACTATGTCGGTCAGATAATGGTGGCGAGTACATTGGTCCCTTTGGTGCTTATTGCAAGGAGCAAAGGATACAAAACCAGAAGACTCTACCTAAGACACCGCAGCTCAATGGTGTAGCAGAGTGCATGAACAAGATACTGATGGAGAGGATACGGTGTTTGTTGTCAGAAGCAAACTTGTCGGACAACTATTGGGGTGAGGCACATTACACAGCTGCTTATACTATTAATTTATCTCCTAGTGCTTCTTTGCAGGGTATTGTGCCAGACAAAGTATGGTATGGCAAAGAGCCGTCATACAACCACTTGCGAGTATTTGGTTTTAAGGCCTTCGTGCATGTATCTAAGGACGAGAGATCTAAACTTGAGCCGAAGACGAAGCGGTGCGTCTTTGTCGGCTATGGTTAGGATGAGTTTGGCTATAGACTTTTTGACCCCGTGGGAAGAAAGCTCTATAGAAGCAGGGACGTGGTATTCGTTGAGGATCAGAACATGACCAATACCATGACCTTATATACCATATATATATATATATATATATTTTTTTTTTTTTATTTTTTTTAATATATATATATATATATATATATATATATATATATATATATATATATATATATATATATATATATATATATATATATATATATATATATATATATATATATGTATATGTTGGAGTTCTATGGCTCGTCCTATAGAGGAATCAGGATTGGGAATTAGAAGCTTGCAAGAGATAATGGATGCATTCACGGCCAAATTATGGTGGAAATTCAAGACTCAAGATGGATTATGGCAGCAATTCCTCAAGACAAGATACTGTAAACTACAAGACTTGAATACAGCTGGAATACCACAGAAGTGTTCTCATGTTTGGCGTCGACTGGTGCAAGGACGGGCAATGGCTAATCAGTATATTACTCAAATGACTTCGGGAGATTGGATCTGGACTTCTTCTCCAAGTGGGAACTTTTCAGTCTCCATATCTTGGAAGGTACTCCGCAACCCTTTTCCTACTCGACCACACTTCAAACATATATGGAATTCTTGCATTCCATATAAATGGTCCATCTTGATGTGGCATTTACTGTATAACAAGCTTCCTACGGATGATAACATTCAAAGAATGGGTTTTCGATTAGCTTCGAAATGCCATTGTTGCATTAATCCAAAGGAGGAGACCATAGCATATATATTTGGAGAAGGAGAGCTTGTTGATAGGCTGTGGAATAATCTTCAGAATGATTTTCACATAGCTGGGCGGAGGGGGGAGTTACTAAGGCTGTTCGGGAAATGGTGGAGGCGTCCAAACATTCACCTAAAAGAGATTGTCGTTGCTGCTGTGTGTTGGATAATATGGAAGAATAGAAACAAGTGGAGATATGAGGAGTATAAATACTCAGACGTACAACTACTGCATGAGACTATACGTCAAATTGGGAAAGCATTAAAGCGATGCAAGCACAAGCCTTCATTACCGTTGCATTGGCCTCTTCTTGGTGTTGGATAGAACTACTCTTGTACTCCTTTTAGTTTCTATCAATAAAATGGTGGTTCTCTGAATATATATATATATATATATATATATATATATATATATATATATATATATATATATATATAATTTTTTTAAAAAAATAGGAACTTTATTGAGAATGTCAAAGCATTACAAAAGACACTAGATGTATCGACACTTGATAGTGGTCTTCCCCACTTGCCTATGAACTTCTACTATAACCTGATCAATAGTATACCCTTGGTTCTCATATCTATGTTTGTTTCTATCTTTCCATAGGACCCAGATAATCGCAGCAGCTACAATTTCCTTCTTATGCTTGTTCTTCTTCCTCCACCAGTCACACAAACGTTCCAGCATATTACGACCTCGAGTACGAACTTTATAGGTTGAGTGAATCGCTCCCCACACTCCCTTAGCCATATCGCCTCTATACAGTAAGGGTTCCAGAGTTTCATTCTCACTATTGACATAGCAGAGACGTCTTGAAGCTAGGCTGTAGCCGAGACGTGCAATATTATCATCTATCGGGAGTTTATTATGCAGGGTTCTCCAAAGAAGCACTGACCATTTGGAAGGGATACAAGTATTCCAAATGTGGGTAAAATCTGGCAGCACAGGCCTATGATTCCTGGCTATATCCCACGCTGATGCCACTGAGAACATTCTCGGCTGTGCTCCCCAACGCCAATTGTCATTAACCTGATAAATGTTGTGTTGCGCCATCTCACTGCCACATATTAGCCTCTTCCATACATGTGAAGCATTAGAAGTAATACTAGCCTCCAATGGAGAATCAGTTGAGCAGTACTTTGCTTTGAAAAATATTATCCATAGGCTATTTTGAGTCAGGAATTTCCACCATAGTTTGATTGTAAAAGCATTCATCATTTCCTCCAATCTTTTGATGCCTAAGCCTCCCTCTTATTTAATTCTAGCAATCCGATCCCATTCGAGCCAGGTTCTTTTAGCTACTCCCTCTTGACCTCCCCAGAAGAAACTCGAGAACATGCTCTCCATTCGACGAAGTACTGCAATAGAAGGATTACAGGCTGCTAATGTGTAGACAGGGATGAACGTCAGTACGACCTTGATAAACACAAGCTTGCCCCCTGGAGATAGAATTTTGTTGTGCTATCCTTCTAATTTAGTCCGAATGTGATTGAGAAGCTCCTCAAACATACCCCCGTTATGTTGCCCAGCCATTAGAGGACAGCCAAGATATGTAAATAGGGAGAGCCAATTTGAAATCCTGTTCTATATGCCAACTCCATACCTCGTTCATTCAGAATGTTCTTCGAAATGTGTATGGAAGATTTGGCCTTGTTAATGAGTTGTCACGAGGCAGCCTCAGAACTGGACAATAGATCAGTAATTCGAAATATTGAACGAAGGTCCCCAGTTGAGAAAAGGAGTACATCATCTGCATATGCAAGATGGGTGATCGGTGGACAACCACGAGGACAAAAGAAGGATGAGAAACCCTCCATTACTGTCAACTTCTTCTGGCTACGCGATAACACCTCTGCCGCAATGATGAACAGTGCCGGGGAGAGGGGATCTCCCTATCGAACACCTCGAAAAGATTGGAAGTATTCAGTCGATTCTCCATTAATCAATGGTGCATACCACTCATTGTTAACAAGTCGAAGCATCATATCCACCTATTTGTTGTGAAAGCCAAATCTGCGCAGCACCTTCAACAACAATCTCCAATCCACCCTATCATAAGCTTTCATCATATCTAGCTTGATTGCTGCATTGCCTCCTCTATGTTTTTGTTCATTCTCGCCATCATTTCCTGAGCTAGCAATATGTTATCAACAATCTCTCTGCCTTGCACAAAGCCACTTTGTTCAGGAGAAATAATACGAGGAAGAAGAGGAGCGAGCCGACGAGACAATAATTTTGAGATGATCTTATTCATCACTGAGCATAAACTGATTGGTCGATAGTCTCCAAAGGATTTGGGCTGCTTCACCTTCATGATCAATACTAAGGAAGTATTCATGACAGAGCGAGACAATGCAAACCTATCTACAAATATACCTACTGCCTCTGTCATATCCTTACTGATAATATCCCAACAAGCAATGAAGAAGAGAGGAGTAAAGCCGTCCGGCCCAGGTACGCTATGTTGATCAAGTGACTTAATTGCTTCAATGATCTCTTCAGGAGATGGAGACGCAATCAGCATATCATTGTCCTCTGCCGTCACAACAGAAGGAATATTCAAGAATAGGTCACTATCCTTCTGAATGTCTCCTCTTTGATAGAGTTTAGAATAAAACTCTTTGGCATATGCATGAATCAATGCTTTGTCCTTCAGAATGGCCCCTTCTTCAGTTGTAATAAAATAATTTGGAGAGATCTCTTGCGATTAGTCACGCAGCCTTGAAAATTGGCAGTATTTTTATCTCCTACTAGGTCCCATTTTATCCTAGCCTTCTGCTTCCAGTATGCTTCCTCAATGCTGATGCGTTGTTTAAGGATGGCAGTAGCCTTAGCCAACTGTTGACGACTTTCTAAAGAGTTGCTTTGTTCATGACATATTTCCGCAGCTAAGACATCATCCTTCGCTTCCTTGACTTGCTTAAAAATATCGCCATAAGTGCTACGGCTCCATGCTGAGAGGATATTACGGCAAGCATCAAGGCTAAGAGCCAATCGAGTAATCCTAATTCGATGATCAACTGAGGACCATGCTTGTTGAATCAGTAGCTTGAACTCCTCATGGTTAACCCAGAAATCTAGGAATCTGAATTGTTTCCTGCCCATAGTCGAATTGGATCTATATTTAGTAAGCAAAGACGCATGATCTGATTCAGCTCGGTTAAGATGTTCAACTGAAGAGAGAGGCGCCCAGTCTAACCATGCATTGTCGACCAAAACCTTATCCAACCGTGAACCCCTACGACCGTCTGCTTCGATTTAATCCTAGTATAGCAACTGCCAGAGTAGTGAAGCTTAGACATACCAGTGACAAGAGTAAAATTGGCAAACTCCTCGATGGACGCTTGATCAGGAAGGCGACTTCCAATTTTCTCCTCCGACCGTAATATGGCATTAAAATCACCTCCAATCGACCATGGGTAGTTGAGAGAGGATTGCAGTTGCATGGGTCTTTCCCAGAGTAATCTACGACCTCTTTTGTATTATCACCATGAACAGTAGCAAAATATACCGATGCAGGAAGCTTATGATGATAACGAGAAACTGTCAAAGCTTGATCAAATGAATCATGAAGCCCTATATCATAATCTGACTTCGCCATGACCCATATATTACCCCTCTCATTAGAAAAAGCCTTCGAAAACCCCAGCTTTAACTGATAGTGAAGAAGTTGGCTGCTATCAACCTTAGGTTTGATTATGCCAATAAAGACAATCTTGTGTATTCTCACCAAGGTTTTGATCCTTTTAAGAGTTATCTGATTTGCTATACCACGAACATTCCATATGAGTGTATTAAACATTAGAGGAAGTTGTGGATTTACCAGTGATTGTACTGTTTGCCGACTACCTCGTGACTCGATCGGAAGGCTCCACCGCCTTCTTGGCTTTCCTCCGCTTTTGCTGAGAAGCTGAAGCTTCTGATGATGGGAGGCAGCCGACTTCTGCTCTAGTGTCATCCGAACACCCATCTCCCACCTCTCTTTCGGCTTGCCCATCGTCCTCGAGAGGTTCGCGCTCAGCTTCATCCGCCCAACTAACAATATGCTGCGAAGTTACAGAAGGGTCCAGAGGGAGCTGCTCATTCAACGGCTGCTCTCTTAGTTTACCCTCCTCAAGGGAGCAATCCACTTCTATGTTTTGATTCATGACGTCATCACCAACCGAATCAGCATTAATGCCAGCAACCACCACTTCTTCATTTGGCTTAGTCCCGATTGGCTCAGATGTCATTTCATGCACTGGTAGGCATGTGACATGAGTATTAGGCAGGGGATCTTGAGGAATGGAGGGTTCGACCCATGGCACATTGGAAAGGCTAGTGTCCTCCAGAACAGGAGGAGCTTTGTCGTTACTTGTGGCTTGGGCTAAGGGATTGGATGTCGTGGCAGTTTCCTGATTTAGTGTGGAAGGACCTACTTCAATACTCCGCTCCTCATTTGTTCGTTGCAGTATAGATGTGACCTTCAATCCCATCGACCCTGGCCTCGTAGCCACCGCCTCACCCTCAGTTTGCTGTTATGTGTCTTGTTGAGCAACTTCTTTGCCTTTGTTTTTCAGTTTGCAAGCAGACATCAGGTGACCTTGATGATGACAGTGTGAACAATATAGGGGTGTGTACTCATATTCTATGTTCTGCCAAAAACTCTTTCCTCTTGAGCGATTAATCCATATGCGATGTTGTATTGTCTTACTCGCATCTATCTCCACAAAGACCCGAGCCCTACTTGGACGAGATAGAACTGCCGTAGCTTTATCTATCTTCAGCGGTGTGCCAATAGCCGAAGCGATAGCGAACAAAGCCTCCTTTGCATATAGGTGATGTGGTAGATCAGGAAGATCCACCCAAACTGGCATAAGAGAGAATTCGAACATTGGTGAGAAATCCGGTTCCCATTTAAAAGCTTGCATCGGAGCTCGAGAGATAAACCATGTGTCTTTTGAATGAAGACAAAGGTAGTCTTCCTCAACAGAAGGCCTAATGAGGATATGTTTGCGGTCGATGACTCCCGCCTTGATGTCTCTTTTGAACTGGAAACCAGAGAGAGCTTTGCGAATGACCTCAATATAAGGCTTACTATGCAAAAATTTACCCACAAGAGCAAATCGAAGGGGAGACGCTAAGGTCTGTTCTTCATCATCAGATAAGGAGATAACAGGTGCACTTTTGTATGTTGACAAAGATCTAGCGGCCAGGTGAGGGGGTTCCTCAACCCGACCGGAGACCGCGTCAACAAAGGACTTAGCCATCCTTAGGTGACGCCGGCCCAGCAATGGCCTAGCCGGAGTCGGAAAGGAGCTGTGATCTATCAAAATCTCCTGACGCGGCGCTCCCTAGGGTAACGAGGCGCTCATCCCAACGCGTCGACCATATATATATATATATATATATATATATATATATATATATATATATATATCCTAGGGTTTAGGCGCCGGCGATTCTGTTTGAAGTTTTTTCTCCACCCCGATTCCGGCTTGGCCTCGGCCAGGCCGGCGTCCTTCTAGTACGGGTGGATCAGTTGACCACCTATACACAATATCGCGATGCCTAGCCAGACTTTTGCATTAGTGGTGGCGACTGGATCTTCTAATTCACCATCGATTGCCATTAGATCTCCTTCATATTCTAAAGGAGTCCCTGTCGTCACTTTCTCGGAGGAGGATGAACAAATCCTAGCTGATCCTTTCAAGTTTTCTCTGATTAGAAAATTCTCGCACCATCGGCCACCTATTGATACGATCCGTAAAGATTTTGAAGATTTCAAGTTCGCGGGTTCGATCAAGGTGGGTCTGATAGACTCAAAACACGTGCTCATTCGTCCTACTTTGGAGGTGGATTTTCTGCGACTTCGCTTTCGTGATCTATGGTATGTTGTTCGCTCCCCGATACGAATTTTTAAATGGACTGAAGATTTCTCTGCCACTAAGGAGTCTTCTCTTTCCCCTGTGTGGGTTTCCTTTCCTGGCCTTCCGATCCAACTCTTTGCAAAAAATGCCCTGTTTTCTATTGCTCTAGGCATTGGTACACCCCTACACCTTGACAAGGCTACAGAGGACTTGTCTCGACCAAGTATGGCAAGGGTTTTTGTTGTAGTCCACTCAGTAAAAAACTCCCTAAAGTTGTTCGTATCTGCATACCCCATGGCAGAACCTTATCACAACAGATTGAATACGAACATGTCCCTAAATATTGCTTTGCATGCTTTCATCAAGGGCATACAAAAGAGGAATGCAAATCTCAGAGAGTTAATGAGAACTCAGCTGCTCATCATAATGAGGCGGGCCCCACCATTAATCCACAGAGTAAGGGTAAGGAGCCATTAATTGAAGAGGAAGACACGCATATAGACAATAATAATGCTCTTAATCTCGGTAACCAAAACTTGGTTTTGAGAGCTGGTTCATCGGGGACAGTTGCTCTTGAGGCCATAGATGCTGACGACCAGCCTCCTTCTGACGGTAAAGTGAACCCTGCGGTCACTTCCGGATTGATAGCCACTCATTCAGACGATTTGACTGTCCAGCCTCAGTCCACTCAGGCTATTTCAGATGATTTGCCTATCCAGCCTCAGGTGGAGGCTATTACTGTTGATAATAATACTCTGGAAAATGCCACAATGGTGGATGACTTGGAGAAGGATAAGACAACGGAAGATTTGGAGAAGGACAAGACGACAAAGGACATTCCAAATTCGGTTGAGCTGGAGGAGGAATCCGACCATTCTGGTACAGAAGAAGGGAAGCTGGCAAGAGATTGGGCGGACATAGTTGATGAGTAGGAGAACAATAAGAATTACAGGAAGCGCAGACTATCAAAGCAAGGAAACCCAGAGGGAAGAAGAAAGTGTACATTGCACCATGTGAACTGAGACATACCCGATCCTCTTCGAAAGGTCCATCAACTCTCCATACCTCTTCCTCCAATAATGTTTAATATTCTTATGTGGAATGTTAGAGGGATTGCGGACAAAATGACTTCTAAAAGACTAAAATCACTGTATCGAATTCATAGAGTGAATGGTCTTGGCGATCATTGAACCAAAAGTTTATGTTCAACAATTATATTCATTTCAACTCAAAATGGGTTTTCAATTCTCTGTCACTAATAGTAAAGGGAACATTTGGATTATGGCTAGACAGGAGGTTACTATGGAAGAGGTTGATTCTCATTATCAAGTTGTGAGTGTCATTCTTTCAGGCTCATTGTTTCCTTTCCGATCTTTACTATCGGTGGTGCATGGCCATAATAAGAAGGATGGTAAACGTGAGCTTTGGGACATGCTTATTCATTTACAAATGTAATTCAAGATTCCTTGGATGGTAGGGGATATTTCAATGTCATTACAGCTGTGGAGGAGAAATTTGGTGGGGTGCCAGTATGTTTGGTTGGAGTCAATAATTCCTCAATTTCCAATTGAGAACTGGTCTTCAACCATTGCCATATACAGGTAGCGGCTTCATATGGGTGAAGACTGAGGAGGGTTCGAATAGACAAGGATCTAGACTTGATAGATGGCTCATGGACAATAATTGGAAGACTTGGGCTTCCTTATATTCTTTGGCTTATCTCAATAGTATAGAGTCTGATCATTGTCCTATTCTGGTTACTATTAAGAGTAATAGCGATTCAGATAGGAGGCTATTCAGGTTCTTAAATTTCTGGACTTCTCATGAAGATTTCCTCCATATTGTTGAATAGGCTTGGCTTTCTGTTAATCATGTGAATAGTATGGTTCGTGTGGGCCTTCGTTTATCAGCTGTGCAGAAAGCTTTGTCAGCTTGGAGTCATCAAACATTTGGGGATTTCTTTCAAAAAGTTAAGAAAGCAGAAGATAGTGCTCTGGCTGTGGAGATTGCTTATCAGGAGGATAATTCTTGTAGAGAGGATTGGATGAAAGCCAAGGCTAATTTGAAACAAAGAATTAGCTATGATGACTCCTACTGGAGGCAGAAGGCAAGAGCTAAATGGGATGACGAGGGAGATAAAAACACAAAGTTCTTTCACTCATGTATTTCGGCAAAGAGGAACAAGTTATAGATCCATGGGCTCAATTCGGTTGATGGTAGACATCTCACTAGTCTGAAGGACATTCAAGTGGAGGCTAATGCTTTTTACAATAAGCTTTTCCTTCTTCTCCTATTATTCAGCATCCTAATTTTTTAGACTCGATTCAGGCTTCTATTACTAATGACGAAAACACCAAGCTCATGGAAAAGCCGCAGATGGAGGAACTGATTGACACTCTAAAGAGTCTTGATCAGGATAGTGCGCCAGGGCCGGATGGCTTTACTGGGCGGTTCTACAGGGTTGCATGGGATATTATTCGACAAGATCTTCTAGAGGCAGTCCATCTTTTCTTCGATGGCTTTGCTTTTCCGAGATCGATTACTAGCACTCATTTACTTTCCATTCCTAAGATGATTGATCTAAAAGCTATGACAGATTATAGACCTATTAGCTTATGCAATTTTGTGAACAAGTTATTCTCAAAGCTTCTGGCTCGTCGTCTATCTCCTTTCCTTCCTCGGCTTATCTCCCCGGAGCAGAGTGGATTTATTAAAGGTCGTGAGATTGTAAACAATATGATTCTAGCCCAGGAAATGATTAGTATGATTAATCACAAGTACTGGGGAAGGAATGCTGCATTGAAGCTAGATATGAGCAAAACATATGATAGAGTCAATTGGGGATATCTTTTGAAGGTTCTCCTGACAGATGGGGTTCTGCAATGAGTGGCTTAACATGATTCTACAATCTCCTGGACAACGTATGGTTCTCTACTTTGATAAATGGTAATGCTTCGGGTTTCTTCAAAAGCCTCTGTGGATTGAGACAAGGTGATCCAATATCACCGTTACTTTTTGTTCTTACGGCGGAGGGTTTCAGCTCCAAATTGAATGAACTCAGGTTTCAATCTTCTTTCACTCCTTATTATTCTCTAAGTGGCTGTCCTGTTATTACGCATCTTGCGTATGCAGATGATGTATTGCTCTTCTCTAGTGGTGATAAAAGATCCATACAAAAAGTGATGCATATAGTTCATAAATATGAGGAAGTTTCGGGGCAGAAGGTTAATATCGAAAAGTCAGGTATATATCTTTCTCAGAGCATTACATCTAATAGAGTGGAAGAGATCAAGTCCGTATTTGGTTTTTAAGTTAATAATCTCCCTATAACATATCTTGGAGCGCCTATGACGGCGGGTATTAGAAATGTGGCCATGTTTGATGAGTTAGTTACGAAGATCAGAAACAAGATTAAAGGCTAGGTATCATAAATCTTTATCGATGGGTGGAAGACTAATATTACTCAATTCGGTTCTCACATCGATACCTCTTTATACTCTGGCGGCATGTATGTTTGCCATGAAATATAAAAGAACAAAACAATTATCGGAGGACTGGACTTTTACTTCACAATACAAACTCGCTTGTACAAAGAAAGCCTAGGGACGAAAACCTAGGTACAGTAATCTAAGTACAATTGTTTATTTTAGATTCTAGGAGGCGACGGTAGAGGCTCGAGAAAGCGACGGCAGCTCTGCCTTACTCCTTGGACGATCGGGTGCAGCCTTGGCTCTGTAGAAGAACTGCATGGCATTGCTGAAGAAATGCTCTCCTTTAAAGCTCTATCTATTCTCTCTATGGCTCTCTGGATCTATGTATCTTCTTTTGCAAAAGTAAGAGTCTCTCCTTTTTTATCTATCCCACTCGCAAGGGAATGGCACCTTGCTATTTATAAGAGTGGGGGGTATCATTAGGGTTTTGCAATGATTGCCCATTCTCAAAAGTCGACGGCTTATGATCAATGAATCTGGGCCGCTCATCTCAAACATAATAGATTCGGGCAATTAATGTGATTGTACCAAATCTTTGTAGATAATTAATGATGATTGACATAAATCTTTATGATTTGTTATGCCAATCTCGGATCTCCCGCTACGTGTCATTGATTTGCTTGATTGTAAATGATCTGATTTGATCCCAATATTTCATTGGGATTTGTTTGATAGATTTCGGTTGATTTGATGCCACGTGTCCCATTATCATGCCACGTATCTTAACCGCGAGCCACTTAGAAAATCTGGACCGCACGAGGGTTGCTCCTCATTGAGCCGCATAAGGCTGGCCACGTGACAAGGCTGCTTGGGAGTGACCCCTGAATATTTGAACCACATGGTGATGATGGGTGCCTTCTTCGTGAGCCGTATGGAGATAGTCCTTGTGAGCCGCATAAGGTAGCCTCTGCTTGAACCGCATAGAATAGCTTCGGTCTGAGCCGCATGGGATAGCTTCGGCCTGAGCCGTATGGGGTGGTCTCTGCCTGAGCCGCATGCGACTGTCCACTGTGTCAAGGCCGCATGAAGATTTCTGGATTTCGGGGGATCGTGTCAGAGATTTCTTTCGTTTCCCTAGGAGTGTGCCATTATGACGGAGTTATTATTATTTTTTTGTGTCAGAGCTGTCATTTGTCAGAGCTGTCAGCCGTCAAGGCATTTAATACAGTAAAGGACAAAGGAAAGAGCTGTTTGTAGGCCACGTGGCTCCTCTTTGAGCCGTATGGAACTTATTCGAGCCACATAGACGCTTGAGCCGCATGGATTTCTGAGCCGCATGGGGCTCCCTGGCCGCATAGAGCTTTCTTTATTCTTTTCCATGCTTCTACAAGACCCCCTTTAAAGTTTTTAATTTGCAAAATTGAAATACTTTGAATAAGAAGCATGGCTATGTATAAACTCTTCTGGCCGCATATGATGTTCTGGCCGCATAGATGTCTCGGCCTCATGGATGTCACAGCCATATTGAGTCAATCAGCCGCAGGAACTTTCGGGCCGCATAGCTTCTTGCCATGTGTACGTGTCTTTAATTGTCTCAACTTCGTTTTAGTGCCGTCTTTAGGGAAATCCCCAGGGTCGGCTCATTAAATCTTTAGATTTTATGCCCTGGGTGAATCTCCTTTATGAGAGAGGGGACGAAATCAGAGGAGTCGATTTCGTCTTTTCTGAGGCGGTTATTAGTCTAGGTGTCTCCCCTTCTCTTGTCCTCCTATAAATAAGAGGAGTTTAAGAGAGAAAACATCTTTTACTTTCTCTTCTGCTTCGAACTTTCCCTACCCCGATTGTTACCCTCTTCTTCTTCGATCATCAATGGCTCCCAAGAAGACCGTTGCGGCGAAGGGTAAGAAGGCGACGTCTTCGTCGACTATGGCGACGAAGGGCAAGAAGACTACTTCTACTTCGACTGCGGTCGCTCCTCCGTCGGTCGACGTTCCCGCAACTCACCCTGACTGTCCATCTCCCTATTGCTGGTAAGGACATTATGTGAGTTTAAAGAACCCTAACTGCTATGGCTACGTCGCATGTTTTATGCACGAGCCTTTATCTTCATGTGAGCCGCATGGTCGTCTTATGGCCGAGCTGCGAGCCGCATAAGAATAGCCACTGTGACCACATACGTGCTTTTCCAACGAAGTCGCATAAGCTACGCTGAGCCGTATAGATTCGTATAATTTTGTCTGTCACGTGGTCCTCGCGAACTTATCTGAACCCTGAGGGCCCTATGAGAGCACTGCCGCCTGAACCTTCACTGAACGGAGTCGCATAAGTGTTCTTCTGAGCTTGAGCCACATGAGTCTTCATTAAGTTGGAGCCGCATAAGTGTTCTCTTGAGCCGCATGAGGCTTCGTTAAGTTGGAGCCGCATAAGCTCGAAAATACCCCTCAATTCTTTTTGTCCATCTTTTAACTTATCTTTTTTCTATCTTCTTCTCAGTAAATTTGCCGGTTAATGCTGCTGGAGAACTCATGGTAGGTCATGCCCAAGCTGCTCTGGGCTATAGGTACGACCATATAGTTAGGCATATGGCAGACCAGCTTCCTAGTGACGAGCCTCCGGCGAGATTGAATGCCCTCAAGAACCAGCCTTTCTATTTTCTCAATGCTATGATGAATCCTGGGAAATTAGAAGGGGAATACTTGAAGCCTGAGTTCCTCTCGGAGACGCCTTGACTGTGAAGAATAGTCAGGTTCTGGATGTATCAGAGAACTGGAGTTTTGTTTCTAATGGGATGGCGATCCGCATTCTCCAAATGGAACGTCACTTTCCCGCTATCCTGGTTCAATATGCTCCCATTGGACCCGAAGATGGAGGAGTCTTTAACTCCTACCTGAAGTGGGATGTTTGTGGGAGACATCCATTATAACAACAGTATGAAGTCAGTGTGTGCGGGCAAGGTGCACACCAGCCATTCTGTAATAGGATTGGCCCCAGGTACTATCTTGAATGTGCCGGGTCCCAATTTTACGTTTTCTAGCAGCTGACACTTTTATGAACCAACTTGCTCAGAAGGGCTCCTATCCCATCGGCCGGTTGGCACTCCCGAGTTGGATACATCCCATTCCCTCATGGACCAATCTGTCTACGTAGATCTTACGAAAGTATAAGGTCTTCCTGTGTGATATTGGTCTTTATCATGCTATTCGGGGCACCAGCCATGGCTTGCCCATAAACAAGAGATTATTCATATCTCTGCTAGGAGATGTATAACCACCGTACTGAGAACCTTCTATACACCCGTAGGGGAAATAGGGGCTTGCGCTTCATGAAATACACGCGATCTCCAAACTTCCTTGGGGGGACGATGCTTTTGAGGCGTACTCTTCCACGAATGAGGAGTTCGAAGAGTTGGAGGGACGGTATCCAGGCTTCAGTGGCTATTTATCAAGAGATATTGTGCCACTATAGCACATGTCAGCAGATAGCCAAAAAGGACAGCAGCTCAGAAGGGAATGCTCCCCATACCAAGGACTGGGTGCGCTATCTCTTCACGACGGGTGCCTCAGGTCGAGTTACTTCCGACGTCCTCAATCCCGGGAGGCGGTTCAAACTTTGGTGTCGTCGGCCAAGAGGGTGGCCACCACTAGTGACAGATTCGGGAGTAAAACCGACTCTTTTGGTTATTTTTATTAGAATACACAAGAATTTTCCGAGAAGGCGCTCTTGGCGGGATTCTTGATGGTATGGCTGCGAAATTGTGTAGTCTCAGAAGGAGCTGGTTCTATTGAAAGGATCACTCGTAATTTCATCCTTCCGACTGTGAAGTTAGTTTCGTGCGTCAAGATAGCTCTCCTTCCGGCCATGGTGTGCAGCATACACCGTGGCCTTTGCGCTTTCACGTCCAAGGTCATCGCCCGCGATGTGATAAAAGATTTTGAACGGACTGAGCTGCCCTATCATTATCTGATGGGTGGCTGCTGATGCATTATCCATCTTTGATGAGACCGGGCTCTGGAGATGGCGTAACTGACGACGATGCTTTTATCTTCCGTTATCGTAATGAGTCTTGGGAGTACGAGACCATGCGCACTTGCCGAATGGCACTGGCGAGGGGAGATATGTACAACATTTTTGTATCTGTCCCTCGTTTTACTGCAGAGGAAATAGCGGCTATACATCTCGATGGTGTTGGGCCCCCTCAGCTTCTGGGCGGCCAGATGCTCCTGTGGTTGCGTAACATCCTCCCAGCTCATTTGGTGTATCGCAACCGCAATACTGTCTTTCTGGAGCCTTATCTGCCCAGCAGGTTTGCCCGACAATTTGGATACAGCCAGCTTTTTCTTGACAGTCTCAGCTCTTGTCTGGGTTTTGAAGGTAGCCTTCTTGACGGTATCCGGGCTTGGCACTACTATGATACATTCCATACTCGTACCATTTTCTCGGTTCCTGATATTAAGGCACCGGTAGAGATCTTGTACATGGCGACTCTGTACCATGTCATGGCAAACAAACCCCCTATCAATTTTAACCCGAGTGCCAGTTTCATTGTCGGTACCGGCCTGGAGGAGAGGTCCCAGGGGGCCAAGACGAGGAAGAAGAGGAATAGAGTCGAAGTGCCAGATTCGAACTCCACTACTGCAGATGATGAGGGCGACGAGCACGATGTAGATGACTCTTTCCTTCTATTGGAAGATGTTGGGGCGGATCAGCCGCCTGTTTTGCCAGATGAGATGGCGGTAGATTAGCCACTCGTTGCACCAGGCGCTGTACAAAAGCGTAGCAGGCAAGTTTCTCCTGTTGGCGGTATTCCTCGCTCCCGAAAACTGGCTGTGACCAGACATCGCAAATTAACTATCAGGGAAAGAAGCGAGGAAGTTGACCCCGTATCAGAGGTGAGCAAGTCGCTACCAGTTCTTTCTTTCTTCTAGCTTTGATTTTAATCATCTTTCTTCCCTCTTGTAGATGTCAGAAGAAGAGGAATCTCAAGTTACCGAGGTCGTGACTTGGGATGACGGGGGCTCCGGTGAGCCTGCTCCTGAAATTGCTGAATCCCATCAAGATAATGCTGATCGAGTTGCCCCTCCCTTCGAGGTGGCTGGGACAGAGGAGCCGGCCGAATTTAACATGGAGATCGCGGGTGAGGAGACCATGCCAGCTGCGAGTGAGCTGTAATCTCCATGCTCCTCCCTTGGTAAGATAAGTCGAACCTTAATTTGTGAGGAGGCCTATCTGCTCTATCATCATATCCTTCGGGTCACGTCGATTGACTATTGTTATGGACATACAGGTCCTGCCTCTTCAGTGCCAATGATGGCCATTGTTGAGACAGACTCTGCCGAAAGGGGCACTGGCGGAGAAGTAGCGTACCCTCTCCCTTTCCAGCTCATCCTGATGGGCCTCCCTACGGGCTCGAGTTCGGCAAGTCAGGTGATGGGACAGCCGGGGCAGGGAGACGATGGTCCCTTGCAGTCTTCCTCTGCTTGGGTGGCTCCAAGAGTCGATCTCTCTGCCCTGCCAAGTGTCCAGGCTCTTCGGGTGGCAGAGGAAGAGTTAGTCGCTATCCGTGCATCGTTTTGCTCGAAATTTGTTCATTTGGTGGCAAGTTCTAGCACAACTCCTTCGATGTTGCCGGCCACGCTTCCTCTGACACCGTCCTCTACGGAGGTCCTGGACGAAGTGTTATAGGACATGGTCGACAGCTTTTATCGTCACTTAAAAAGGAGGATAGAGGCTGCTGTGGACAGAGGGACCTCTTTCGTCTTGGCTCGAACAATGCGTCCGGGGTCAATTGATATCCTTACGGCCCTTCCTGGTAGGGCAGGGGTGGCTGCACTTCTGGAGACGAAATTACTGAAGACTGATCAGCTGGTGGCCCAGCTTAGGTATTACGGCAGGCTGACCTGCCTACAACTATAGATCAGGAGCGCGGTTCCCTCACAGCTGCTATAGAGAAGGAAAGGGCTGCTCGGGATAAAACCAGGCCGGCCATACTGAAGGACCTCCGCGATCTATCATGATCGATATGATCAATTGAGCCACGAGAATGAAGATGTTACAGCTCAGGAAGCTACTGCCTTCCTGCGGGATCACTGACACGCGGGAGCAGATCCTTGAGCTTCAGAGGAAGTTAGCTTTATTTGAGTCTGAGCTCGAGGCTGCCCGTACCGACAGGGGGCTAATTATCCAGGAGGCTGACAGAGTTAATCAAGCTTCGGCTGACCTGGCAATTTCCCTAAAGAAGTTGGAAGGTGACTGGCGGGCATTCATGGACCAGGATGATGTGGAGCGGTTGTCCAAGGAAGCCGAGCGTAGAGCTAGACAACGGTTTGAGCGGGGGATTACCTTAGTGAGAAACTGCCTCCTTGATTTATGTAATGCCGAACCATAGTCGGCCTTTTCTTCTTTTGTTTCTGTTCTCTTTTTTCTTTTCTTTTTGAGAGGGACGTGGTCCCAAAACATGTAATGCTTTTTGTCTTCCAAATAAAAGAGTATGTTTCATTTTACCCTTTATCTGTACTGCTTATTGTGTTTGTGGTGTTGTGGCAGTGTTTGCCCTGCATGGGGGACTTGTTTGTGGACCTGTTACCCCTGGCATACCTTGGTTTTAGGTACGGATAACAATTTTGATTGGGGATACCTTGAACAGTTCCATGGTAAGGTGGTTGTGGGTGTTCAGTGTATCGGAAGATAGAATGCCATGGAGCAGCTGGTCTCCCGGGGCATTATGAGGAATGGTGGGTCTGAACTAAGAGACTTAGCAAAGGACATTTGTGGGCCTATTATCCTTGGCGTACCACGACTTAGGATACGGATAATAGGATGAAGGGGAACCAACATACTTACTCAGATGTAATGAGGATATGGCAAGTATGAGGGTTTTACCGTGGAGTCTTCCTACTCAGAGGTAATGAGAACATGGCAGAAGTGGACTCAATGGAGGATATTTGTGGCCAACAGAGGACATTTGTGGGCCTATTACCCTTGGCGTACCCTGGTTCAGGGTACGAATAATAAGACGAGAGAGAACCAACATACTTACTCAGAGGTAATGAGGACATGGCAAGTACGAAGGTTTTACCGTAGAGTCTTCCTACTCAGAAGTAATGAGGACATGGCAGGAGTGGACTCAGCGGAGAATACTTATGGACCTATTATCCTTGGCGTACTCCGGTTGTGGGTACGGATAATAAGTCGAAAGGGAATCATCATACTTACTCAGAGGTAATGAGGACATGGCAAGCATGAAGGTTTCTTCGACGGAGCCTTCCCACTCAGAGGTAATAAGGACATGGCAGGAGTGGGCTCAATGAAGGAGGGCACATAGAATGACTCAGAGGTAATGAGGACATGGAAGTTCTATGTAAAGGGGTGATTTGTTTTTGGCGAAAGTGAAACGACTCAGAGGTAATGAGGACATGGCCGTTTTGGGAATTTGTGGATCTGTTACCCTTTTTGTGCACTGGGGGTACGGGTAGTGGATCATGAGGGAGGATCTCTTTCAGGAAGAAAGTTCAAAGGTATGGTCGTACATGACTTACTATCTGAAAGAGTGACCGGAATGTGAGTTCAGAGGTACCTGCGGGCACATAACTCGATAATCTGTAATTTGGAAATGTGAGTTCAGCAGCACTAGCGGGTACATAACTCAATGACCTGGAATGTTGTGGATGTGAGTTCAGCAGTACCAGCGGGTACATGACTCGAGGATCTGGAATGTTGTGGATGTCAGTTCAGCGGTACCAGCGGGTACATAACTCAATGATCTGGAAAATGTCGTTTAGACATAATATTTCTTCAGGAACTTGCTGTTGACGGGAAACATGAGCAAGTCTCCATTTTGTTTTGCGAGACGGTAAGCACCGTTGGGGAATACAGCCTCAATGATAATGGACCTTCCTATTTTGGCTGGAACTTGCCGGCAGTCTTGTGAGTCATGACCATCGGCCTCCGGACTGCCAGAATGGGATCGCCCACTTGGAATGTTCTGACTTTAACCTTCTTGTTGAAGGCTCCGGAGATGCATGCTTGGTATAGCTCGATCCGCTGCTGAGCAAGGAGGCGCTTTACATCTAAGGCGTCCAACTCTTGTAGCCGGCAACGGTAGTTATCGTTCGTCATCAATTGATAAGTGAGAGCGACACGGAGCGAGAGTATTTGAGTCTCCAATGGAAGAACTGCCTCACTCCCGTACACCAGGAAGAATGGTGTGGTCCCTGTGGCTGTTCGGACTGTGGTATGGTACGCCCATAAGCATTCACCAAGCTTCTCATTCCAGTCGTGTTTATTAGACGATATGAACTTCTTTAGAAGTTTGTTGATTGTTTTGTTGAATGCTTCTGCCAACCTATTCACTGCTGGATTGTATGGCGTTGAAGAAATATTTTGGATGCGGTGCTTGTCGCAGAACCGATAGAAGGCATGGCTTACAATCTGCAGACCATTATCGTGGATGATCCTTCGGGGCAGTCCAAAGCGATAGACGACGTGATGCTTGAGGAAGCTGATCACATTTGAAGTCTTTACTTCTGCAAGCGGGGCAGCTTCCGTCCATTTGGAGAAGTAATCTGTGATTGCGAGTATGAAGCGATGTCCTCGAGAGAAAGGTGGAGTAATCGGACCAATGATATCTATTCCCCATGCTTCCAACGGCCAGGATGCCACTGTCGGATGTAGATATTCGGATGGTTGGTGGATGAAGTCCGCATGGACTTGGCAAGCTTTGCACTTTCTTGCATAATCTATTACATCTGCTACCATCGTTGGCCAGTAGTAGCCCATTTGGCGAAGACGTTCTTGTAATTTAGGGCCAGGCTGATGGGCCCTACAGACACCATCGTGAGCTTCTCGTACGGCTTCTTTGGCTTCTGCGTTTGACAGACATCGAAGCAATAATCCATCGTAGGATCGGCGATACAGCATTTTCATCTCTGTATCGTAGAAGAATCTAAGAGAACGCCTTCGGATAGAGGTGGCCTCTTTTGGGTTCTCGGGCAGGATGTCGTAGACTACAAAGTCAATGAATGGTTGTCTCCAATCTGGGACTTCGTCGATCGTCTGAGCGGAATAACTTGCCACGAATTGAACGTTGTTCTTGGGGTAGACCAGTTCGTAGCCTATCACGTCAACCGAATAATGAGTATGGTTTGGCACTGGTAGGGAAGCGGCGAGGCCTGCTAGGGCATTGGCTTCGATGTTTTAGAGTCTGGGAACGTGTTCGATAAAGAATCCCTCAAATGACGAAATAATGTTGATCGCTATTTGGTGATAGGGGATCATGTCTTCGTGGCGGACTTCGTATGAATCTCGGATCTGATTGACGATTAACTGTAAATTGCCATATGCTTCCAGATATTCTACCCCCAGCTCTCTTGCAAGTTGGAGGCCAATGACCAAAGCGTTGTACTCGGCCACATTGTTAGAGCAGGGTTCCGTGAGGGAGTAAGCCCGATTGATCACCAAACCGGAAGGAGAAACCAACACCACCCCAACTCCAACGACGATATTTCCCTTGGGTCCAGTTCTCGAAGCACCAGTCGAAGAACATTCACCATATATCATCGTGGGAGATTACAATGCGAGTCAGCGACCTCATCTAGGATTTCTTCGTATATTCTAGACGACTCCGAGCCCGGGTGGGCTGCCAAAAAGTCTGCCAGGGCTTGACCTTTAACAGCCTTTTGTGGGAACGAATATCATATGATAAGGGGACAGCAATATTGCCCATATAGCGAGGACGAGAGCTGAGTGCCCCTGGTTTAGTCATGAGGACCCTGAGAGGGCTGACTCGTGAGATCAGATGTATGGTTTAGTCCTGTGACATAGTGCCGCATCTTCTGAATGGCGAACACAGGGGCGAGGCATTCCTTCTCTACGGTGGTGTATCGGTGCTCTGGCCCAATCATCATTCGACCGAGGTAATATATGGCTTGTTCATGGCCTGTATCATTGTTTTGTGCTAGCAGGGCGCCAAAAGAATGCTACCATTGTGCGTACATAGAGCAAGAATAGTTTTCCAGCGACCGGGGCCACCAAGACTGGAGGGTTCGACAAATATTCTTTGATGCTGTCGAAGGCACACTGATATTCTTCGTCCCATACGAATGAGACACCTTTCTTTCATGAGATGGGTGAATGGTCGACATCGACCGGAGAGGTTAGAAATGAACCTCCTGATGTAAGCTAGCCTCCCTGAAGGCCTCTGAGTTCGTGGAGATTTCTCGGAGGACCCATCTCCAAAATTGCCTTTGTCTTCTCAGGGTCTACATAGATACACTGGGCGGTGATGATAAAACCCAAGAACTTTCTGCAGGATACGCCTAGGAAGGACTTCGTAGGGTTCATTTTTAAATTGTGCGCTCGCATCAGGTCGATTACCGTCCTCAGATCCTGCAGATGGTCTCCCTTACAGCGACTCTTGACGGCGATGTCATCAACATAGCACTCCACCGTCTTGCGTAAGTAGTCTCTGAAGATAATACTCATAGCTCTTTGATATGTGGCACCAGCATTCTTCAAACCGAAAGGCATGACTGTGTAGCAGTATGTGTCAATCGGTGTTCGGAATGATGTATGCTTTTCGTCGTCAGGAGATATCTTGATTTGGTTGTACCCTGAGAAGCCATCCATGAATGACATACGTTCGAAGCTGCAGGTGTTGTCAATCATGATGTCTCTAATAGGGAGGGGGAATTCATCTTTGCTATATGCCTCGTTCAGATTGCGAAAGTCAATGCAGAATCGAATCTTCCTATTCTTCTTGAGGACTGGTACTATGTTGGCAACCCAATCCGAATGTTGTTCCTTACGAATGAATCTGCTGGCTATTAATTTATTGACTTTGGCTTCGATTGCATCCATGATGCCTGGGCGGAAGCGTCGCTGTTGTTGCTTGACTGGCTTTACATCTGGCCGAATGTTGAGTTTGTGAAGAGCAACCTCGGGGTTTAGTCCTGGCTTGTCTTTATAGCTCCAGGCGAAAACATTAATATATTCTTTGACAAGTTCCAGCAGCGATTCTAGCTCTTCGTCTGTTAGGCGTTTACTGACGAAGATCGATTTTGGAGAAGATTCGCTGCCAAGATCCACTTGTATGACCTTATCTTCAGTAGGCGGTTCTCTCTGTTCGAACCACTTTTCCCATTGTGCATCCAACTATTGGGCCCACGGTTCTAACTCGAGGATTTCTGGAATGTCTTCATCTTCTTCGTAAGCGTCGGCGAATGCCATGTTGACTGACAGGACTTGTCTGAATACGTCTCCGATGTTGGTATCCGAGTTAAAAGTTGGTGACCCGATTGAATGTGAATGCCAGTCACATTCTTTATCTGAACTTTCAGGGGTCGTTGTGGGTGTAACATACCCTAATCCACATCGAGTCTTGCTATAGTAGTCCCGTAGTTTGCCAGCCGGGACTGGTGGCTTCAACGGTAATCGTCGTCCAGTGCCGTAGTTCAAGCCTGGTGTAGTTGCCAGATCATACCCCTGTTTTTGTATGAGATATTAGGATTGGGGGCTATAAAGATGCAGAAGCAGTCTTCCGGCATCTGATTCAAGGTCGACTTCTTCTATGGTGAAGGACTGCGGATCGTCCTTCCGGCCGAAGATGATTGGATGGTCCCCTCCCTCGATTATGCGGTAAGCGTCTTCCACTGGAGTAAGCTGGTTTAAGGTATACACATTTGTCACCTGTGTGTGTAGGTGAGAGCCTATACCGTGTTCCATAGCATACATTGTACAAAGCTTATTAAGCTCAAGGTAGTTCAAAGATAGCCCTTTATTGATGAAGTAAGGTATCTTTTCTAACGGGATTACATCATCTGCGGAGGGAACATCAGTGTGGGCAGCCACATACTTGGCTAGCTCCGGTTCCTCTTCGGCTACCCCCAGTATAAACGAAGACTGAGAGGATGACCTGGGCAGCTTGATCGTCAGGGATCCAGCTGGTGGAGCAGAATGTGGAGTTGTTGGCAGACTAGCGACTCCCAGTTTGGTACTCGATGCTGGACGGGGAGTGGTTGGTTCGCTAGAAGTCTCAGACCTTGTATCGGGGTGACGACACTTCTTGGAAAGGCGTATCGTCATTGGCTTGTCGGAGGGATTGAGCTTCTCCGTTTGCGGCTGGCCGACTCTCGGCAGCCTGATTGTCAATGGCTCCGTTGTGGGTCTTGGCACTTGGCCGAACCTTGGCAGCTGAATTATCATTTGCTCTTCTTGTGCCGGAAGGCTGATTGCGTCCTTACGCAGAGTGGCGGTAAGGGGTGCGGACTTGCCAGGTTTGCGAGCTTGGTGGTGGATCGTCAGAGGTTCTTCTGATCCTATGTTCGTCTCAGTACGAGCTTGTCCATCTCTTTCACCAAGGTGCCTCTTCGGCTTTTCATACAGGCAGGAGTCTGAGTAGTAGGATTCGACCCCTTTGAAGGGATCGATGTCGGCAAATTCTGTCCTTACGAAGCCGTGTTTGTCGACAAACTTGAAGCATTGGTGCAGTGTGGAAGGCATGATCATGTAATCGTGTATCCAAGGTGTAACACCCAGTTTTCCAGAAGAGGGTAATTTTGAAATTTTGTAATTATAATTATTAATTAATGATATTTATTTCATATTAGAATTTTTAGTGATTTTTAATTAATTTTAAACTATTTAAATTTATGACTTGTGATTTTGGTATTGTGCTAGTAAATAGTAGATACTGCCTACCCAAGAGCCTAGCCATGTGATTAGGGTATTTTTGATATTTTTAGGGTTATTTGGATTTATTATAATTTATTTGAATTTATGGGAATTTTTAGAATTTATTTTGGAATTGTTTGAATGAGGGTTGACTAGGTTGACTTTGACTAGCAATGACCTTGGTAGGCTAACCTAGAAGCTAACCCTAGTTGTGTTTGGACTTGGTTAGGTCATGTAACCCTAGTTAGACTAGAGTTGATCCATGGTATGGTTATTTGACTTAAGTTAGATTCAAGTCATAAGCCATGACTTGTGATTAAAACTTAAATCAATAACTAGCCCTAAAGCCCATAGAGGCCCAAGCCCATAGCCCATCACTAAACCCTCACCCTAACCCACTATGGCCAGCCACATTGGGAACCCCACCCCTATTTATACTCTCTTCCATTTAGGGCTAGCCTCTTTTAGGAAAGAACAAGCTTAAGGAGGAGGTATTTTCCCAACTTTAGAAATTCATAGAAATTCCATTTGATCTCCTTTTTCCTTCAAACAAATTGTAATAGGTTCTAATTTAGGTATACTTTCTGTTCATGGAGGTCATTATCAAATTTGGGACAATTTGGAGCTTTGGGATTAGCAAGAAGGATCCCCCATTTTAAAGCTTTCTTTGGAAAAGAACACCAATAGGTAACTTCTCATTCTCTCCATGAAATTCCAGTTTTCTTGCATATTTGGACAGCTCTAGGAGTCCCCTAACAATAGGAATTAGTTTCGTGTCTTGGTGGACCCATTTCGTGTCCGTATCGGACACGTATCCATTGCTAGGTTAGGGTGTTCGATGAAATGCCCCAACCATTTATGTTTGCTAATTTTGCTAATGTTTTTGATTGAAATCCTAGATCTAGGGTTCGTCCTTAGATTTGTGTCTCTATTTTATGATTTTGGGGTCGTGTCGTGTCCACACTGGGACACGAACACGCCGTACAGGCCACACGCACTTTCCTGCTACCCGACACTGAGATCTCGATGCTCAGGACACTTCGGGACACATAAATTCGTAGAGAGTAGGGGGCAATGACTGTCATCATGCTCCCCAAATTTGGGAGTAGATGGCTGACTACACGCGGAGCAATCATGCCCGCACTGGCCGCGCGCTGTCGTGCTCTGGCTGCTGAAACACGTACAGACACGCACAAACACGTGCTCGTGTCCACTATGGACACGTCGTGGACACATGTTAGGATATCCCACGTGTATTCCTACCCTAGGCAACCACGTGGGTGTGTGCACGTGACACGAAGTGTCGTGTGTCATGTCCTACACGTGTGTGCACTCGTGCACGACGCTGTGCTACACTGGGTGCACCCACGTTTTTGTATTGTCGTGGACACGTCTGTGTCGTGCTGGTTGGACACTAACTGACTCTCAGGACACCTACACATATGCTACACTATTTACCAACTCACCAATTATGTTTTTATTGATTAATTTAGGTCGAATTCATGAATCCCCAATACGGACTGATACGCACTGATACGCTGTGCTGAAATTTATTTTCCTGATTTTTAATCTGTCATTTTATTGATTCTAATGAAGATGAATGTTTAGATTTAGCTCATCTACATGTGCTATGAGTGATGAGTAGATTAGATAGAAATCTTGATGGTTAATTGGTTACGAAATCATTGATTCCTATTTGGACTGATACCTCTTAACTGCACTATATTTTTCCAAGTTAATTTTATTTTCTGAGTTTGTTATTTCTTAAATATTGATTAGATCACCTACATGTGTTAGAATTGTAGTACATATTAACCTTGATTTGTGTTGATGCAAAGGTTTTGGTTTCATTTTGAGTTCCTGAGAATTAATAGACTAAATTATGTCCTGTTCATTAGTTTCTAAAACCTGAGAACACTTGGACACCTAAAGGACACCCATTGACACACTGAATTGTTTTTTTATGTAGACTGATTTCCTGAGAATGGACACTTACTCACTGTTTCCTCACCTATTTACCCACTGTCACACATTGCACATAAACCTGTTCTTTTACTAAACCGAGAATTAGACTGTAACTGAGAACCTAAGAGTTTCCCCCTCTTATTCATGTAAACTGAGATTGGGTTTCATGTTTTGTATTGGCTTTCGATTTGATTTCGAGTCTTGAAACTCAATTCTCAGGTTGTCTCTAAACTGTGAACCTTGTTCTCAGGATACCTGAGATGTATCCTCAGGATTGGTTGGTTGTGAACAATTGGGTTGAGATATTAGTCTCATCCTCAGTTTTTGGGTTGTTTCTCCCTCACTGCATTTTACTCACACATTTATACACTATGAGCCTGAGAAGGATATTCAAAAACTGAAACTATCCTTAATGTCCCTGTTAACACACAAATATTTGACACACACATTGTAGCAGTCCACACTCTATTCCTGGAACACACATACATGAACACATTGACACCACATTTCCCTCTATGTATTGCCTACACTTGCACACTGTATGCTTCCTTCACACAGGCCTCTCCTCTGACACACACATTGTTGACCACCAATGTATACCTACACTGTCACTTGGACTAGACTGTAACAGTGCCCCCTTCACTGATTCACTCTATATCACTACACACACATAACCCTATTACACAAACCCTTTTGTATTGCCACACAATCAGTCACACACACACCCAAATTCTGTGACACAAGTACACTGTTTTTCTTCCACCCTTGCATATTGATTTCAGCCTATATATGTATTCCTGTCACATTACCTATTCCTGTGTATAGGCACTGTTTTAACCCTCTAAAATAGTCCTATAACTGTCCATATAAGTCCCTATCTTGCCCCTACACACAACCTGGAAACAGCCCCTCCAAGCACACAAATCTGTCCCTTAATACCCTTCCTAGACAGCCACTTAGTTGGCCTCATGTCAAGTCCCCTTGCTCCATGTTACTGCCCACTGTTGACAGTCCCCATAGCCATCTAAAGACCAGTCCATAACAGCCTACACAAACCCCTTGAATCAATCCCTAACAGTCCTTAACCCAGCCCCATGTACATGTTCCTTAACAGTCCATAATTAGCTTCCCAAGCTCCCCTAAAACCAGTCCAATACAGCCCTAACATACCTCCGTCACTCCCTTCCTATGTATACATATATGCATTATGATATATATGTATATAAGTTTTCCCTATATATGAGTATATAAGTTTGTATATATATATTAGTTATATATGGTGTATGGTGATATGTATGATATAATGTATCATAATATAGAGTATGGGTAAAATTGTATAGTGACTATAGGATAGATGTATTCTTAATAGACTATTAGACATAGTCATGCCATGTGTAGTGTAAACTCATAACTAGTGTTGATTTCTCTTTTCATGTACTCCTCCATGTTCACACACACACATAGCTCTACATGCTAGCTTCCTTTCTCTTATGTATAATATTGAATGTGATGGCTTGTGTTTGGCTTGTATATCCTTGTGATTGGTGTGTGATTGCTAGACTAGGCTTGGTTAGGCCTAATGAGACTTATTAGACTTGTTGGGCTAGGATTTGACCTAGTTGACCTAGTTTGACTAGTCTAGTTGACTGGAGTTGACCAAGTGTTGACTTTAGTCTAGTTTGACCTAGACGGCATACAGATACATTGTAGATTATATTTATCATTTCCTGTGTACATCTTGACTTGTGTTGCTCTAACTAGGAGTCAGGTACCTCATCTCAGACAGTACATTTACTTCAGACATTCAGATACGAGGCGAGTACATTCTCTGATCATTTCATATCCTGCTTAGAATTATTTTCTTGCTTTAAATTACTTTACTTGATACTATCACGTTGGCCACACGGATTGGTACTATATGGATCTTTTCATGAGATGTTATCCCCCTCGGGAGCATCGGATACTGCATGTTTTGTGCGTATCACAAATTATCACGTATCTCTATGCTTCCCCTGATTCACGAATCGCTTGTGACACATGTACTCTCATGTTCACAGAGCCATCATGAATCACCTTCATGTATCACTCTTTTATGAGCCATGTGAAGTTTTACGAATCTTAACATAACTTGAACAGATCTTTGTGTATTGATTGCGGTTGGGGGAGTAGAAATAGACATGTGAATATTATCCAAGTAGCTGTAGTCATGAATCACTCTCTTAGTTGTAGTCATGAATCTCCTATGCCATTCACATGTTTATATTTTACTCTGACTCACTAGTCACTATTAGTTCCCTATGTATAGTAGATTTTTCTATTACAGTTCTCTCTGTTTACATACTGCATTTCTTTCAGTATCTATATCTTACTTTATTGCATGATTATATTTTCTAACCTGCTATGAACTGTTGAGATGTATTGTGCTCGCTCCCGTCCTGACTGGACCTGTTGAAAATTTTACAGAGGATGATGAGGAACCCTGCACCCCCTTACTTGGAGCTTGCCTAGATGACACTCATAACCTGGACCCCTGGGGAGGTTCAGGCAGCTGCTCAGGATAATACCTTGTATAGTGTAGATAGCTTAGACTGTCCTTTCTTTTCATGTTTAGCTGTTGTCTTATTTTCAGAATTGTATATTTTAGAGATGATAGACTTGTATTTTATTTTTGTTGTATCTCAGTTGAGGATTCTCTTATCTATTTTATCGTGCCATATTCTATCTCTAGATTGTGATTGAGTTGCACCTCCGTGTTGGCCTCCTTATGGAGAGCATTCATATTATGTTAGTTATAGTTCATGACCTAGAACAGCGTTCTACCGCCGACACTGTGGCGTAGGCTGGGCGTTGTCACGCTCTCGTACCCTCACAGTGGGTGCGGGTCGTGATACGTTTTTAGTGGTGGCCCATGCAGGTCGAGTTTATGTAGTGGTATTCGAACTAGAGTATCATTACAGCCTGCAGCAGGATTAGGATTATTTTTGGAGGTACTCAATCACATTAGGAAAAACTCTCGATCAGATTCCTCTTATCTAAATTTGCTGCTTATTGACTTCCCTTGAATATAAACTGTCCTCATTTGATTTTCGCTTCATTCTCAGAAATTGCTTCTTGTTTCGATCTGTCTTCATGATGGTTATGAAGACACGACCCTATCGTTTCGGTTCGGGGGATACTATCGAGAGGCTGGCCACCTCTAGTCCTATTTATCAGGGCCTCGAGACCGCAGCTCTTGTTGTGCCGACTCAGGTTGGCGTTTCTGCTACATTGGAGGTGCACCTCTATCTGTACATAGATTTTCTCCCGTTATTTCTGATTTCTCTCAGCAGCGGTGATTCATGCAGCATCACCAGCAGACCAGGGAAAACTAGCAGGACGAGCTATCGTCAGGACAGTCAAGGATGCACAGACTATTGGAGATCTTGCTGCAAGTTCCGTTCTTCTCAATTCCATTCCCACAATTGCCTTTTATAACTACCTTGAAATCCGATTCCATCTGTTCCTTGTTGATTGATTAATTTTGTTATGTTACTCTTTTGTTATGATTGTTTTCTTTTTCTCTTTCTAGGAAAATCTTATGGGCTAGGTCACCTCAGTTTTGGAATCTAGAATCTTCGATGGTCATGTTAGTTGGCATAGTAAGGACATATAGTCAGATTTTGGATGTATATCTCGGGTATGGGAATTTAAGGTTTTCGTCGTCGCATGCGGCAATGCGAAAATTTTAAATACCATGAACCTAAGGGTACGTACCTTAGTCAAGGACTCTGTGATTATCATAGCCTTGCTCACTAGCATGATGAAGACTTTGGACAACATGATTTTGGACAGACGCATATGATTATCTGACGGTATGTTTGAGACTTTGATTATGGGGTGTTTGACCTAGAAGGACTGCTACCATCTTAATTTCGAGGACGAAATTTTTATAAGGTGGGTAGGATTGTAATACCCATTTTTTCAGAATAGGATAATTTTGAAATTTTGTAATTATAATTATTAATTAATGATATTTATTTCATATTAGAATTTTTAGTGATTTTTAATTAATTTTAAACTATTTAAATTTATGACTTGTGATTTTGGTGTTGTGCTAGTGAATAGTAGATACTGCCTACCCTAGAGCCTAGCCATGTGATTTGGGTAATTTTGACATTTTTAGGGTTATTTGGATTTATTATAATTTATTTGAATTTATGGGAATTTTTAGAATTTATTTTGGAATTGTTTGAATGAGGGTTGACTAGGTTGACTTTGACTAGCAATGACCTTGGTAGGCTAACCTAGAAGCTAACCCTAGTTGTGTTTGGACTTGGTTAGGTCATGTAACCCTAGTTAGACTAGAGTTTACCCATGGTATGGTAATTTGACTTAAGTTAGATTCAAGTCATAAGCCATGACTTGTGATTAAAACTTAAATCAATAACTAGCCCTAAAGCCCATAGAGGCCCAAGCCCATAGCCCATCACTAAACCCTCACCCTAACCCACTATGGCCAGCCACATTGGGAACCCCACCCCTATTTATACTCTCTTCCATTTAGGGCTAGCCTCTTTTACGAAAGAACAAGCTTAAGGAGGAGGTATTTTCCCAACTTTAGAAATTCATAGAAATTCTATTTGATCTCCTTTTTCCCTCAAACAAATTGCAATAGGTTCTAATTTAGGTATACTTTCTGTTCATGGAGGTCATTCTCAAATTTTGGACAATTTGGAGCTTTGGGATTAGCAAGAAGGATCTCCCATTTTGAAGCTTTCTTTAGAAAAGAACACCAATAGGTAACTTCTCATTCTCTCCATGAAATTCTAATTTTCTTGCATATTTAGGAGTCCCCTAACAGTAGGAATTAGTTTCGTGTCTTGGTGGACCCATTTCGTGTCCATATCGGACACGTATCCATTGCTAGGTTAGGGTGTTCGATGAAATGCCCCAACCATTTATGTTTGCTGATTTTGCTAATGTTTTTGATTGAAATCCTAGATCTAGGATTCGTCCTTAGATTTGTGATTCTGTTTTATGATTTTGGGGTCGCGTCGTGTCCATACTGAGACACGAACACGCCGTACAGGCCACACGCACTGTCCTGCTACCCGACACTGAGATCTCGATGCTTAGGACACTTCGGGACACAAAAATTTGTGGAGAGTAGGGGGCAATGACTGTCATCATGCTACCCAAATTTGGGAGCAGATGGATGACTATACACGGAGCAATCGCGCCCGCACTGGCCGCGCGCTGTCACGCGCTGGCTGCTGAAACACGTATAGACACGCACAAACACGTGCTCGTGTCCATTGTAGACACGTCATGGACACGTGTCAGGATATCCCACGTGTATTCCTACCCTAGGCGACCACGTGGGTGTGTGCACGTGACACGAAGTGTCGTGTGTCGTGTCCTACATGCGTGTGCACTCGTGCACGATGTTGTGCTACACTGGGTGCACCCCACGTGTTTGCATTGTCGTGGACGCGTCTGTGTCGTGCTGGTTGGACACTAACTGACTCTCAGGACACCTACACATATGCTACACTATTTACCAACTCACTAATTGTGTTTTTATTGATTAATTTAGGTCGAATTCATGAATCCCCAATACGGACTGATACGTACTGATACGCTGTGCTGAAATTTATTTTCCTAATTTTTAATCAGTCATTTTACTGATTCTAATGAAGATGAATGTTTAGATTTAGCTCACCTACATGTGCTATGAGTGATGAGTAGATTAGATAGAAATCTTGATGGTTAATTGGTTACGAAATCATTGATTCCTATTTGGACTGATACCTCTTAACTGCACTATATTTTTCCAAGTTAATTTCATTTTCTGAGTTTGTCATTTCTTAAATATTGATTAGATCACCTACATGTGTTAGAATTGTAGTACATATTAACCTTGATTTGTGTTGATGTAAAGGTTTTGGTTTCATTTTGAGTTCCTGAGAATTAATAGACTAAATTATGTCCTGTTCATTAGTTTCTAAAACCTGAGAACACTTGGAAACCTAAAGGACACCCATTGACATACTGAATTTTTTTTATGTAGACTGATTTCCTGAGAATGGACACTTACTCACTGTTTCCTCACCTATTTACCCACTGTCACACATTGCACATAAACCTGTTCTTTTACTAAACCGAGAATTAGACTGTAACTGAGAACCTAAGAGTTTTCCCCTCTTATTCATGTAAACTGAGATTGGGTTTCATGTTTTGTATTGGCTTTCGATTTGATTTCGAGTCATGAAACTCAATTCTCAGGTTGCCTCTAAACTGTGAACCTTGTTCTCAGGATACCTGAGATGTATCCTCAGGATTGGTTGGTTGTGAATAATTGGGTTGAGATATTAGTCTCATCCTCAGTTTTTGGGTTGTTTCTCCCTCACTGCATTTCACTCACACATTTATACAATATGGGCCTGAGAAGGATATTCAAAAACTGAAACTATCCTTAATATCCCTGTTAACACACAAATTTTTGACACACACATTGTAGCAGCCCACACTCTATTCCTGGAACACACATACATGAACACATTGACACCACATTTCCCTTTATGCATTGCCTATACTTGCACACTGTATACTTCCTTCACACAGGCCTCTCCTCTGACACACACATTGTTGACCACCAATGTATACCCTACACTGTCACTTGGACTGGACTGTAACGGTGCCCCCTTCACTGATTCACTCTATATCACTACACACACATAACCCTATTACACAAACCCTCTTGTATTGCCACACAATCAGTCACACACACACCCAAATTCTGTGACACAAGTACACTATTTTTCTTCCAACCTTGCACATTGATTTCAGCCTACATATGTATTCCTGTCACATTACCTATTCCTGTGTATAGGCACTATTTTAACCCTCTAAAATAGTCCTATAAATGTCCATATAAGTCCCTATCTTGCCCCTACACACAACCTGGAAACAGCCCCTCAAAGCACACAAATCTGTCCATTAATACCCTTCCTAGACAGCCACTTAGTTGGCCTCATATCAAGTCCCCTTGCTCCATGTTACTGCCCACTGTTGACAGTCCCCATAGCCATCTAAAGACCAGTCCATAACATCCTACACAAACCCCTTGAATTAGTCCCTAACAGTCCTTAACCCAGCCCCATGTACATGTTCCTTAACAGTCTACAATTAGCTTCCCAAGCTCCCCTAAAACCAGTCCAATACAGCCCTAACATACCCCCTTCACTCCCTTTCTATGTATTCATATATGCATTGTGATATATATGTATATAAGTTTTCCCTATATATGAGTATATAAGTTTGTATATATATATTAGTTATATATGGTGTATGGTGATATATATGATATAATGTATCATGATATAGAGTATGGGTAAAATTGTATAGTGACTATAGGATAGATGTATTCTTAATAGACTATTAGACATAGTCATGCCATGTGTAGTGTAAACTCATAACTAGTGTTGATTTCTCTTTTCATGTACTCCTCCATGTTCACACACACACATAGCTCTACATGCTAGCTTCCTTTCTCTTATGTATAATATTGAATGTAATGGCTTGTGTTTGGCTTGTATAGCCTTGTGATTGGTGTGTGATTGCTAGACTAGGCTTGGTTAGGCCTAGTGAGACTTATTAGACTTGTTGGGCTAGGATTTGACCTAGTTGACCTAGTTTGACTAGTCTAGTTGACTGGAGTTGACCAAGTGTTGACTTTAGTCTAGTTTGACCTAGACGGCGTGCAGATGCATTGTAGATTATATTTATCATTTCCTGTGTACATCTTGACTTGTGTTGCTCTAACTAGGAGTCATGTACCTTATCTCGGACAGTACATTTACTTCAGACATTCAGATACGAGGCGAGTACATTCTCTTATCATTTCATATCCTGCTTATAATTATTTTCCTGCTTTAAATTACTTTACTTGATACTGTCACGTTGGCCACACGGATTGGTACTATATGGATCTTTTCATGAGATGTTATCCCCCTCGGGAGCATCGGATACTGCATGTTTTGTGCGTTTCACGAATCATCACGTATCTCTATGCTTCCTCTGATTCACGAATCGCTTGTGACACATGTACTCTCATGTTCACAGAACCATCATGAATCACCTTCATGTATCACTCATTTTATGAGCCATGTGAAGTTTCACGAAACTTAACATAACTTGAACAGATCTTTGTGTATTGATTGGGGTTGGGGGAGTAGAAATAGACATGTGAATATTATCCAAGTAGCTGTAGTCATGAATCTCTTTCTTAGCTGTAGTCATGAATCTTCTATGCCATTCACATGTTTATATTTTACTCTGACTCACTAGTCACTATTAGTTCCCTATGTATAGTAGATATTTCTATTACAGTTCTCTCTCTGTTTACATACTGCATTTCCTTCAGTATCTATATCTTACTTTACTGTATGATTATATTTTCTAACCTGCTATGAACTGTTCAGATGTATTGTGCTCGCTTCCATCCTGACTGGACCTGTTGAAAATTTTACAGAGGATGATGAGGAACCCTGCACCCCCTTACTTGGAGCTTGCCTAGATGACACTCGCAACCTGGATTCCTGGGGAGGTTTAGACAGCTGCTCAGGATGATACCTTGTATAGTATAGATAGCTTAGACTGTCATTTCTTTTCATGTTTAGCTGTTGTCTTATTTTCAGAATTGTATATTTTAGAGATGATAGACTTGTATTTCATTTCTGTTGTATCTCAGTTGAGGATTCTCTTATCTATTTTATCGTGCCATATTCTATCTCTAGATTGTGATTGAGTTGCACCTCCGTGTTGGCCTCCTTATGGAGAGCATTCATATTATGTTAGTTATAGTTTATGACCTAGAACAGCGTTCTATCGCCGACACTGCGGCGTAGGCTGGGCGTTGTCACGCTCTCGTACCCTCACAGTGGGTGCGGGTCGTAACACAAAGGCGCCCCAGGAGGATGTTGTAAGAAGTGTCTGCATCTATGACGTAACAGGTGACTTCCGACTGGAGATCGCCAATCTGACACTTCAGACGAATCTTCCCAATTGGGTAGCTCCTGCCCAAACTGAAACCGTTGATGGCGGTGCTTGTAGGTGTCAAGCGATGCATAGGGATGCGGAGATGATGTAACAGACCCTTCGGGATAATGCTAATGGAAGAGCCAGGATCAATGTGCATCCGATCCACCTTTACGTCATCGATGTATCCAGTGTAGTATAACGGGCGATCGTGCAAGTTGGTTTTGATGAGCATGTCATGCGGAGTGAAGACAATATTGGGCATCGCTCCCGTGTAAGCGCTGTCTTGGAGATCTGCAGGCGGGTTCTCTCCTGTGAGGTTGACCTGGGCCAGGTACGCGTCGATATTTTGGAGTGCATCGCTCAAAGCTGCGCGAACATCCTTTGAAAGTCTCAGAAGCTCGTAAAATGATAACTTGGCTGGTGTGTTGGCCAATTGCGCCAAGATGTCGAAGTTGTAGGGCTTCTCCAGCCCCTGCGGTGCCTCTTTTCGGAGGGATTTGTCAAAGCGAGTCTCCTTCGGCCTAGGCTTGTCGGTCGTCGGAGGCTGAGAAGGTCTCGGAGCGTCAGTTGTAGCGGGCTAATAATCTTCAGCCGAGTTATCAGCCACGGGATGGGATTGTGCCCCAGACCGAGTGACGACGACTGTGACTTCTTCGATATCTGCCGAGATTGTACGACAGGATCTGACTTTTCTACTCTTCTTCTTGCGAATGAAAGATGGGGCAGACTGAGTCACTTCGGATACCAAGTCTGGATGGACCCATATGACCTCTCCTCGTGATGTGGTGAGGGGCACTAGACCAGCAGCCTGATCTCGAGGAGGTAGAAGATTAGCAATCTCTATTATCGCCAGAGGGATGGGGACCACACCGTATTGAGTTTCTGTTGGAGGGAAGCTGCCAAGTTGTACTGATACCATATTGGCTGCCACGGTTACCTCTTCGAAATCGATGGCCAGAGCGTTCAAATCGATAAGATTTTGGATGTACCATTTTAGTTGGTAGCAGTCGTGTGTAGCATAGTGAACGTAGCGGTGGTAATGGAAGTACTTTGGGTTCTCCATTTTTGCCGACCGAGGTTCCAGTCTTGGTGGAGGAACTTGAATTCTGTCTCCTTGTATGAGCATGTCCAAGATGGGCTTGACGTGGCCGTCTTCAAAGGAGTAGGTCATTTGTGGCCATTGCTTGTCTGTCGGTTTTGGCTTAGGTTTTTGTGCTGTATCGGCCACCATAGCCTGCTTGCCCTTGTTGTCCCGGTTGTTGGTGGAGCTACCCGCATTGTTGGTGTTGGCGTTGGGACACCTTCCCTTGTCCTCTCCCTCTGAGATGTGCAATCCCAGTTGGCGAGCCTTCTTCAATCGTTCTTCAGCGCTTGTGGCACTGATGATAAACGTCTTCCAGTCCTTGAATTGACTTTCGCCCATCCAGAGGCTGATTGTTGGAAGCAGTCTCATTTGGCAAATTTCAATTAAGGAGGAATCCGGGTTTCCAGAGGGCAGCTTCATTACGGTTTAGCAAAACCGCTCAATATAGTTCCTTGTCAGCTCTTTCTCCCCTTGAACGACGTCCATGAGGGTGGACATCGTGACGTCCTGTCCTACTTCGTAGAATCTCTCCAAGAACATGCGCTTGAAGCTGGCGAAGGAGTGGATGCAGTTGTCTGACAGGTTGCGATACCAGTCGAAGGCGACTCCTTCCAATGCCCCAATGAATAATCGTGTAAGAATGGCATCATCATAGGGCAAATGGTCGTTGGTGACCTCAAAGTAATTGATATACCGACATGCGGAGGTCTTGCCATCATAAGGATTGATATTGAACGGCTTATATCTTAGTGGAAAGGGGACATCCCTCCTTGCTGCAGGGTATGGTTGCCGTATTCTGAGGTCTTGAGAGGTTTCTCGAGCGTAAAACATGGCTCGGAGCTCCTGGATCTCTCTTCTTGCTTCCCTGGCCTCATCCACAGCAGTGGGGGCCATCATTTCAGGAGGTTTGTTGCTCGAGTTCGGTGCCGCTAAGTTCGAGTACACATTGATCGCGGGACCCGTGCTTGTTTGGCCAGGCGTCCCTCCTTGGAGAGTTGGAAGGGCCGCTTTGATATCGTGCACTGACTTGACCAAGGCATGCAGTATGGCCTCCAGAGTGTCGATGCGTTGGCGATCACTGGAACCACCTTGGTTGCTGTCCGTCATGAATACCGTCTTTGCATGAGGAGAGATGGACGGAACGGTGGAGGACATGCCCTCCGAATCATACCCCTGTAGCGAGAAGTCATCGGGGTATGTGGGAATGTTCTCCTCTGGTTCGGACTCAGAAGGGATAGTACCCCCATCTTCAGTGTTTGCTTCATCTTGGGAGTCGTGGACGTCCTCGGGGACGTCGGCCCTTGCTGTATATGATGGAAGAGTTGTTTCTTTGGGCTCGTCTCCTTGGAACATCGGATTATCGTGGATATTCTGAGGAGTGCTACCCCCAGTCCCAGCAACCCCCAGTGGTGTGGATGATGAATCTCCCACTGTAGCAGATTTCGTCTTTGAACGGGTACCTTGGAAAACTTCGGTGGTGGGCACCCGTTTAGACGATAATTTCTTAGTCATGGTGGTTAAAATATTCGGGCTAGGAATATTTGTCTTCTTCCCTCTCCCATCGACAGAGATTTTCTGAGCAGAGTTGCAGGAGGCGACGTGAAGTGCCTCATCTTCTGAACATGGTTGTTGTAATCTTTGGAAGACGGACTGCCGGTCTTCTCGTATCGTCGCGTTATTGCAATAGCAGTTGACGATGACTTGGGTACAGTGACGTCCGTGGAAGGACTCTTTGCACCCTAATGTACCTTCTCTTTCCTTGCGTTTGTGGAGGATGGCCTCACGCAAGTCAGATGGGTCTGGATCGACCATGTTTGCTCCCTGGATTTTGGGAGACTTTTGCGAACCTCTCTGTTCGTTTGCCACTGGGGGCTGGACTCGAGTCGTTCTATACAACTTCCCATCTGAGGCCCGTATAACAGTATGCGGGACGTTCGGATGGTCAGAGGTCGGATCAGCGGACCGAACTTGCCAAGCTCGTGCTGCCTTAGACTTCTTCACTCTAGTGCGTGAGGGCACATAGTAGGAAGAGTCTAAGTGGTGCTGGAGAGAGTCAGACATGTCTTCTTGGGAGCACAAGAGATCAGGACCACAGGAGAGGCGGTCGAAGACAGAGCCACGTGGAGTAGGCGTCATGTGGCTGGCATCAATAATCTTCATGCGGCTGGCAGGCGTAGCCGTATAGGTCTTCCCCATGCGGCCGGACATCCTAGTCGCATGAGTATTCTTCATGCGGCTGGAGATCCTGGCCGCATGAGTATAATGCATTTGGCTAGCAGTCTCGGTCGTATGGTCATTATTCATGCGGCTGGCAATCTTGGCCGCATAAGTCTTCATCTTGCGGCTAGTGCCCTTGTTCGGTTTCTTCCCAGAGCAAATAGAATCACTCTTTGCCCCTGCAAGTCCAGCATCGTAGTGCTTTCCTCTACCGGACTTGGGGACAGCAGAGTCCTCTGTGGCTCGAAGTGGGGCCGTACGAGAGTCGCCTTCGCCGTCTTGGGCAGCAGAGAATATTCCGTCCAGAGCTTAGGGAGGAGCAAATGATTTTGGCCTCCACTTGCTGCGAGCTTTCTTTGTGCGGGTTCGCTTCTGGACCGGGCCAGCGCTTTCCTCAGAGAGCATTTCTTCAAACGCCTTTTAGTCGAAGCGGACGACCATCTTCTGTTGCGTGGAGCCAAGTTTGGCTGCATCTATTGCGTCACCAACTCCTCAGCCATGGAGAAGTTTGTCCCCAGCAGAGTCGCCATCGTGTTTGCCATGAAATATAAAATAACAAAACAATTATCGGAGGACTGGACTTTTACATCACAATACAAACTCGCTTGTACAAAGAAAGCCTAGGGACAAAAACCTAGGTACAGCAATCTAAGTACAATTGTTTATTTTAGATTCTGGGGGATGACGGTAGAGGCTTGAAAAAGCGACGGCAGCTCTGCCTTACTCCTTGGACGATCGGGTGCAGCCTTGGCTCTGTAGAAGAACTGCTTGGCGTTGTTGAAGAAATGCTCTTCTTTCAAGCTCTGTCTTTTCTCTCTCTGGCTCTCTGGATTTCTGTATCTTCTTTTGCAAAAGTAAGAGTCTCTCCTTTTTTATCTATCCCCCTCGCAAGGGAATGACACCTTGCTATTTATAAGAGTGGGCGGCATCATTAAGGTTTTGCAATGATTGTCCATTCTCAAAAGTCGGCGGCTTAGGATCAATGAATCTGGGCCGCTCATCTCGAACATAATAGATTCGGGCAATTAATGTGATTGTACCAAATCTTTGTGGATAATTAATGATGATTGACATAAATCCTCATGATTTGTTATGCCAATCTCGGATCTCCCGCCACGTGTCATTGATTTGCTTGATTGTAAATGATCTGATTTGATCCCAATATTTTATTGAGATTTGTTTGATAGATTTTGGTTGATTTGATGCCACGTGTCCCATTATCATGCCACGTGTCTTAACCGCGAGCCACTTAGAAAATCTGAACCGCATAATGGTTGCTCCTCATTGAGCCGCATAAGGCTGGCCACGTGACAAGGCTGCTTGGGAGTGACCCCTGAATATTTGAACCGTATGGTGATGGTGGGTGCCTTCTTCATGAGCCGCATGGAGATAGTCCTTGTGAGCCGCATAAGGTAGCCTCTGATTTGAACCACATAGAATAGCTTCGGTCTGAGCCGCATGGGATAGCTTCGGCCTGAGCCGCGTGGGGTGGTCTCTGCCTGAGCCGCATACGACTGTCCACGTGTCAAGGCCGCATGAAGATTTCTGGATTTCGGGCGATCGTGTCAGATATTTCCTTCGTTTTCCTAGGAGTCTGCCATTATGATGGAGTCGTTATTGTTTCTTTGTGTCAGAGCTGTCAGCCGTCAAGGCATTTAATACAGTAAAGGACAAAGGAAAGAGCTGTTCGTAGGCCACGTGGCTTCTCTTTGAGCCGCATGGAACTTATTCGAGCCGCATAGACGCTTGAGCCGCATGGATCCCTGAGCCGTATGAGCTCTCTGAGCCGTATGGGGCTCCTTGGCCGCATGGAGCTTTCTTTATTCTTTTCCATGCTTCTACAATGTAATCCTCCTGTCAGTGTGATAAAGCGGATTGAAGATATGTTTCAAAGCTTTCTATGGGGGTTTTCTAATGGCCAGGATAAGAGGTCATAGGTTTCTTGGTCAAAAGTGACTACTCCTAAGGAAGAAGGAGGGCTTGGACTCCGTCGACTTCAGGATGTAATGGACACACTCACTGTTAAGCTTTGGTGGAAGCTTAGATCATCTCGGCCCCTATGGGTCAACTTTATTAGAACTAAATACTTCCCCAACAATCATCCATCTCAAGCTGTTATTCCCCAAACTGCTTCACATATATGGAAACGTATAATCAAGGGACGGGATATAGGAGATCAGTACATTGCATTAGACATTGATCATGATGGACTTTAAAACTACATCTGGAGTCCAGGAAGAGTTGGAGTCTCCTCCATAACGTCGGCATGGGATTGTATCAGAGCACATTATGATCTTGATAGAAGATTCAAACACATTTGGGGGTCGTTTATACCTGCAAAGTGGTCGATACTGTTATGGCGCATTTTATGGCAGAGACTTCCTACAGATGATGTCATTCAGAAGCTCGATTTCCATCTAGCCTCGACTTGCCATTGCTGTTTGGTTCCTGATGTTGAGTCTACTACTCATGTGCTGTCTGAAGGTACACTAGTAGATCAGGTTTGGAATCACTTTATGCTCTCTCTCAATATACATACAGGACCTTCCCCAATAGAACAGAGACTTCGGAGGATGTGGTCTAGAGGCAACAAACACATCAAGAAAATCACTGCAGGAGCTATTGTGTGGGTGTTATGGAAGAACATAAATAAAAGAAGATATGAAGAATATGGTTATGGGAGTGATCTACTAATATTTGAAGTTAAAAGTCAGATTAAGAAAGCCATGGTGAGATGTTCCCATGCTACGTTGCCCTTTGATTCATAAAGCTTTAGTCTTTCATTTTGTAGTAGGAGCCTTGCATCCAATTTTGTAACTTGAGTTTGGACTCAAGAAAATCAATAAAGTTTAGTATTTTGAATATATATATATATATATATATATATATATATATATATAATGAGCTCTTGTTAGGGTTTGGCGATCGGCGATCTCATTGGATTTCTCCCATCTCGATTCTGGCTTGGCCTTGGCCGGGCCGGCGTCTCCCTGTACTAGTGGACCACTTGGCCACTTATACTAATCTCCCTGTCAAATTCGACGTTTGTGTCGGTGGTGGTGGCTGGATCGGCATCACAATCACCATCGATTGCCATTAGATCTCCTTCATTCTCGAAAGGAGTTCCAGTAGTCTCTTTCACCGAGGAAGATGAACAAATACTTCCGGATCCTTTCAGGTTCGCGCTTATTAGAAAGTTTTCTCATCAAAGACCATCCATTGATGCTGTACATAAGGCTTTTGAAATGTTCAAATTCAACGGAGACATTAAAGTGGGGCTTATTTATTCAAAAGATGTGTTGATCCGGCCGTCTTTGGAGATTGACTTTCTCCATTTAGGCTCATGGGAAATCTGGTATATGGTTCGAGCTCCTATGAGACTTTTTAAATGTACAAAAGATTTCTCTCCTTCTAGGGAATCACCGCTATCTCCAGTATGGGTTTCTCTCCCTGGCCTCCCCATCCAACTATTTGCTAAGATTGCGCTATTCTCTATTGCTCTTGGAATAGGTAACCCGTTACGCCTTGATAAGGCCACGAAAGAGCTCACAAGACCAGGTATGGCTAGAGTTTTTATTGAAGTAGATGCTAGTAAACAATTACCTAAAGTTATCCGGATATGCTTGCATCAAGGTTGAACATACGCTCAGCGTATAGAATATAAACACCAACCGAAATATTGCCCTAGATGTTTTCATCAAGGCCATACTAAAGATGAATGTAAAGTTCAAAAGGAAAAGCTTCAACAGAAAGAACACGTAATTGAGGTGGGTCCGTCTTTGGATAAAGGAAAAGGGCTCTTACTTCAAGAAGAGCCGTCATCCAATGAAATAGTAGATACCAACATTAATGAGGTATCACCAATCATAAATGCAAGCGATCAAACAATGGAAGCAGTGAACAATAATGAAGACAACCCTGAGGAGGTGGATGACGGCTCCCCAAGCCCCAATGCGACTATCCCAAGCCTTGCTGCGACTATAGAACCGTCAAATCCAGGGCTTCTTAATGGAGGATTAGATGCTGCTGACACACCGCCATTAGTGAAGAAAGACACTGTACCTGATGGTGACAAGGAGAACACCGTAATGGCTAGAAGAGAATCTGACTGAAAATGCAGACACTGACGGAGATAATTCTTCAGATCATTCCATTCCGGAGGAAGGAGAAATATCCAAGGACTGGGCAGACGTGTTTGAGGAAGAAAAAAATCATGGAGGTCAAAGTGCAAAACCTAAAAAAGGTTGGGGAAAGAAGAAAATTTATCCAATGCCGGCTGAACCAAGAATCACCAATCGTCGTCCAAAGGTCCACAAACTCTCCCTCCTTCTTCCTCCAATAATGTTTAACATCCTTCTTTGAAATGTGAGAGGGGTTGCAGCAAAGATTACTTTTAAAAGAATTAAATCACTATGTCGCATTCACAAGGTTATGATCTTGGCCATCGTAGAAGCTAAAATTTCTATTCAGCAGTTATACTCTTTTCAGTTGAAACTGGGTTTTCAATCATCTGTTTCAAATAGCAAAGAAAATATTTGGCTTATGGCTCGACAAGAGATTGTATTGGAGGAGGTTGATGCGCACGATCAAGTTCTTAGTGTGATCGTGTCAGGATCACTATTTCCATTTCGATCTCTTTTTTCAGTGGTTCATGGTCACAATAAAAAAGGGTCGACGGGAATTATGGGAAAGACTCCTTCACTTGCAACACGTTTACTGTTTACCTTGGATGGTTGGAGGAGACTTTAATGTCATTGCCTCTATTGATGAGAAATTTGGGGGTCGCCTGCTTGTCTGGTTAGTATCAATAAGTTTTTCAATTTTTAGCTTGGTGCAGGTCTTCACTCTATGCCTTACACTGGTAGCTGTTTCACTTGGGTAAAAAGTGCTGATGGTCCACACAGGCAAGGATCTAGACTGGACAGATGGTTGTTGGATGGTGAGTGGAACGAATGGGCTCCTTTGTCATCATGCTCTCATCTGAGTAGATCTGAATCTGACCACTGCATGTTTGCAAAAACAAAAGTATGAAGAACTTTATTGATATAAACTTTGTAAAAGATTACAATTTGAATTTCTGGGAATGGTACAACTTTAGGAATCTAATCTAGATGACGATTGCTTTATCCCTTGGACGATGTGAACTTTGAAGACGAAGCCTCTAAAGTTGAAGACAACTCTGGAATTGAAGGCAGAAAGCCCCGGAAGTCGAAGGCAAAAGCCTCGGAAGAATGCAGCAGCACTTGGGCAAGAACTCCTGAACTCTCTGATTTCTGATATTTGATCCCTGATCCCCTTGAATGAAGACTTGAAACACTATTTATAGAGTTCTGAGAAATAACTAACTTTTAGTTACTCTGGACTGCGCATGATGGTTTGCACAGCAATTGGTTTGCGCAGCACTGGACTGCGCAGGCAGTTGCTGGATCATGGGTTAACTGTATGGGACACATGGCATCATTTGATTGAAATGCGCAGGATCGTGCATAGGCAGTTGCCACGAAATGATCAATTGATGGCATGAATGCCACGTGTACTTTATCAGTTGTGTTGATAGAAAGCGCACACTGAACTGCGCAGACTTTAGATTGCGCCAACATCATTTGTGCAGACTTTGGTTTGCGCAGGATTAGACTGTGCAGGAAATGGATCGCGCTGCCAGCTGTCAGCCATCCTCGAGCGTTGTATGGCACGATAAAAGAACAGCCTCCTTGATATCCGTGCAGTCAGTTGTCAGAGATATGATTTGGTTGTCAGGTAATGATGACTCTTGCCACGTCAGCTTTGCGCAATCGGATGTGTGCGCAGTCTGGCATGCGCAATCTGAGAGCTGCGCAATCCATTGTCTGCGCAGTTTACTTGAATGATGTATATCTTTGATTCGTTGACTTTGTTGATTGATGCAACTTGATTTTTTAGGACCTACAAGACCCCCTTCAAAGTTTTCGAATTTTAAATTTATTCAAAGTTTCGAAATACTTTGAATTATAAAATTCAAATCAAGTTGCGCATGATGATGAGCTGTCTGCGCAATTGATGAGCCTCATTTTCAGGCGTAATCAGAGGTAGCCGTTCCATATTTCGAAGACTAGAAATAGTCTCTTCAAACTTAGAAATATTTTTTACTTGCATTCGTGCTTTTGAGAGAGAAAGACTTCGAGCTCTTCGTTTTCAGCCCTCCTCTTCGACGACCAATGGCTCCTCGACGCTCCTCCACCACCGCCGACAAGGGCAAGGCCTCGGCAGAGCTATCATACAGAGTTGCACGACGAGCATCTCGTCATGAATCCGCGCACCCCGCTCTGAGAGGTTGTTCAACCGATCGAAAACCCTTTTTAGGGTGATTCAACTTCTTTTGATCTTCAAAACTCATCTCTTTTTAGAGATGAGTTCATATTGCGCCACCCTTTTTAGGGTTTTGGTTGCATCAACTGTCAGTCTTCATTTTTATGAAGGCTGCATTCCTGCGCAATCTCTTGATTTGTGCTGACAGGAAGTCAGCGCAATCGATTGATTTGCGCAGGAAGCAGCGCAAACTGTTGCTTTGCGCATCCTGATGAGATGCACAATCTGATGTTTGCATGACCTGAGCCAGCGCAATCTAACGTTTGCGCAAGCTATATCAGCACAATCTGATAATTGCGCACTCTAATGTTTTGTGTAATCTGAAAACAGAGTCTTTGACTTGTACTGATCTTTATCTGTTTTTGATGCAGTTGAGATCAGAGAAGATCCAGATTATAAACATTTTGTGGGAACCCTCTCAGAGTCTGAGTATAAAGAGGATCTCTTCCACGTTCATTATCCCCAATATGATCTAACCGGCCTCCCGTCAGGCAATCCTAGTATCTCAAGATAATGAGACTCTTCTGTGTTTAATGAATGGACAGCCCTTGGAAATAGCAGATGCTGTTATTCATAAGAAACCTCTATTCTTATTCTGTGAAGCCTTTGAGAAAAGCTCGCAACCAAGGCCGAGGATGGAGGAAAGAATAGTCCATCAGGAAAATAGGTCTTTTTTCATACCAGATATTGCCCGCTGCCTCCCTTTATCCCGGTATGCTCATGCGAGCTATCCGAGGAAAATGGAGTGGAATATCACTCTCTTCCAAGACGCCCGTACAGGGAAAATTTTCGTAAAGAAGGGGCCAAATAAGAAAGATATGTTCTACAGCTCTTCTGATCGATACAGCGTCTTGTTGAGGGGCTTGAGACCAGGTTGCATTCCTCCAGAGAACTCCTCTATGTTGATGCCTGTCAGAACGCCGATATTTGCAAATGAATTTGCGAAGGCTGAAGGGAAATACCCTGAACAAGATATCAGATTAACTGGATTGGTGAATCCAGATTATAGAAGACGGAACTGTATTGCCAACTGGATTCTGTCAACATTTGAAGACAAACTTTAACAGATCAATCTGTACCAAGCACTGCACGCCACTATTTATGGTTTTGCACCCAATCCACACATGTTCTTAGCCTTGGCTGAAAGGTACAACTATAGAACGGGAACTTTTATGACCCCTGGTGGAGAAATTGGCTTTGCACTCCACGAGATGAAATATATCTCGTACTTGTCGATGGCAGATGCTCCATATGAAGAGTTTGTACCAACTAATGATGAGCTGGACAAACTTAGAAGAGAGAATGCAGCGATGGTGGCAGTGTTTGAGGAACTGCTATGCCATTACAAGATCTGCTCTCTATTTTATAAGAGTGCTACCGCCAACACTTGTTATTCTTCGAAGTGGTTACCATATATGTTCCTTAACCACATAGAAGAGAAGAAGACCAAGGAGAATAACAAATGCTATCCTAACTTTTTTAAACCTTTGAGCAATGCAGAAGTTATAAAGCTGATGGAACAGAGTGGTAACTTTGATAAACAAGTGAAAGATGATCATGAGTATCCTCCTTTGAAGACAGGGGACACTCTGGAGAGTTACTTGAGAATGGGTTATAGACCCATGTCAGAAGAAGCCCAACTGGCAGGGTTTCTGACATACTGGCTTCGGCGGTTTGTGGTTCCCGGATCTAGTGCTGTGGATCGCTTTCATCGCGGCGTTCTTTTTGCTGCTGTCAAGTTAGTCTTCGGCTATAAGGTGGACCTATTATCAGCAATGACTTGCAAACTAAATGCCAGTCTTCGTTTGTATGTCGACCTGATGCTGAAGGCAAAAGGAGAGAAAGAGTTCCCTCGCTTAGAACTGCCATTCACATATCTATTTGGATGGTTGCTTCTCCACTATCCCACCTTAATGGACCCCGGCATGGGACCGGTTGATGGCAGTTTTCTCCGAAGGTATTCTCATGGAAAATGGAAATACTCTTCTTTGAGTGAGTGTAGATATGTTTTAAATCTGAATAGAGGATAGAACTTTTGTTGTGCTCCTCTCCCTGCTGGATATGATCAGATGCCAACAAATATGGTGGATTCAAAGATGCAGCCTCTAACCCGTGCAGCCGTTGAATGGTTGAAGATGATTCGACCGTCTCATCTGGTTTACCGGTTCGAAGAGGAATGCTATTTAGAACCATATCTTCCCAGCCGATTTGCTCGGCAGTTTGGATATGATCAGTTCCATGTAGGGAATGCAATTACCTGCCTCCAAGGCAAGGGTTATTTGATAGACGGGGCCAGAGCTTGGGCTTATTATAATGCCCGTGATACGAAGGCTACATTCTCAATGCCAGCAAATAGCACTCATGGTCCTAGGATGCTATTTACTTATACAGTATTTTATACATCCGCGAACACTTTTGCTGAGAACTTTAATCTCGCAGATAGTTTCGCTTCTTCATCGAGATTGAAGAAAGGAAGAATGGCTATGTCGATTCCTATAAATGAGGAGGTGCACGAGCCGGCCGATGCTCCTTTGGAAGTTTCGAGGGATATGATGTTCCCTCAAGAAGTAAATACAGCAATACGTATTTCTTTGAAAGTAGGTAAATCTCCTGCAAAGAGGAAGAGAAGAGAGGAGCCTCCTGCTCCAGCAGCAAAGAAGAAGTTGATTTTAGAACATTCTTCTGAAAGAATCACTACGCGATCTCAGTCTCGGCAACTGGCCGAGTCAACTCAACCAGAAGAGGCTACAACACCAACCTCCATTCAGAAACAAATTGAAACTGTCAATATAGAGAGCCCTGATAAGCCATTGAAAAAAAAGAAGCTGGCTCAGAGAAAGAATCGAGCTTTGTCCGCAATGGTGAGGGATGCTGCCGCTGGATTAACTTTGCCATCTCCTACTCCTGTTTCAGAGCCTAGGAATAGAACTCCTAGTCCTGAACATAGAGAGGATGTTGAGCAAAGGACAAATCTTGTTCTTAAAACTGAGGTCGAAGAGCCTAGAGGAAATACTGCGGAAGAAGTACGAGAAGAGCAGCTACAGATTATTACCCTTCCATCTACTCCAAGAACCCTTCGCGAAGAAGAAGATCGCGAAGTAATCGCAGCTTTAGAAGATTGTATTTACAGTCCTCTAGAAGACTATGGTGACCAAGCTGCAACTACCAGCGAGAAGGCACTAGAAGAAGAAGACGATGATCAGGAGAGCTCTTCATCTGAGAATGTTGATGAATACATACAAGATCTTGAAGAGGATGATGAAGTGCATCCATCTCCTACTGCTGCCGATGATGCTCAGATCCTAAAAAGGATATTGAAGTGGAGGCGTCTTCAGAAAAAGTTGCTGATACTTTAGATCCTAAAAAGGATGCTGAGATAGAAATATCTCCAGAAGAAGCAGCAGACGACAAAGCTCCAGAAGAAACTCCCGTCACCGATCCTCAAGGTATAAAATGAAATTAGCAATCTTCTTTAGAATAGATCGATAGCTAATATTTTTGTATTTTCTATAGATCATGGGACTCTTCCAACACCTTCGACTGACTTGGCTATAGTGCCCGTAACAACGGTGGTCGTTAGTAGTAGTCATCATCTATCTTGTGGTTCAGAGGCGGGCAGTAGCCAAGCTATTACGGCTGAAGTGACTTCTGCTCAGCGGGAGTCTATTCCTGTAGGGGATAACCCTATTGCTGGATTGAACCAAGGTAGGACTGTCTTTATCTAATCTTCCTGATTATTTGGCAAACGACTGACAATTTAACTTTTGCAGAGGAACAAACAGGAGGGGCGAATAGCTCCACTCTGGCTCCCTTGTTTAAAGAGCCTGCCATTCAAACGCAAAGGATCGAGCATCCTGCTGCCTTATCTTCAACAGGAGTAGCTGCGAATCCTGGGACTCTGGCAATTAATCAACAAGTTGTTCAATCATTCCCCAGATGTTTCTTTGAGTCGCTGAGACCCCTCGTTAACAAAATGATAGACAAAGAGGAAGCTGATTTCTTTATGGTTAGAAAACCAACTTCTCTTTTGGTGAGAGCTGTAAGGGAGCAAGGTGATGAAGCTCAAGCTACTCTCCTTGAGCATATACTGGATGAATTAGAAGTCTCCATAAAGAAATATAAGGAGCTCAAACAGAAGAAAATAGAATCTCTAATACAGGCTGAGTTCGAGCGAATGTCCCAAGCTGCTGATATGGAAAGGATGAATCTTCAAAATCTTTTGGAGGCTTATTCCGCAAAGTCCGCTGAATACAATTCCAAGCTTGAATCAATAACTTTGATGGCTGAAAGAAAGGGACAGAGAACTGCTGAACTGCGAGCAGAAATTATTCGTCTCCAACAAGAATTGGAAGAAGAAACTACTAATCATCAACTTGTAATTGATCAATTCAACGCCTTGATTCAAGAGAAGGCTGAGTACGATGCTACTCATGGTGCAGAGATCACCCGCCGGACTGTAGAGATGCCCGTCTTTAATGAAGAGACTGGAATGGAAGAGGCTAGAAGGAGGGTGACATCCACTCATGAAGAAGAGCTGCAGACTCTGAAGCAGCAGATTGAAAACTTGATCATTCCTCCTTCTCAATAGAACTTTTTATATCTTTTATCGTAGATGTGTTTCTTGTAATGCCTCGTATTTTGATAAATAAAAGACATTTTGCTGTGGTTCCATTATTTGGTGCATATCTTATTTAGATATAAATAATAGAGATAGAAAATATATTCAGATGTACAGGACATGATATATTTCTTGTAGAAAATAATTATATTCATTATATCTGCTCAGAGGTAATATGGACGTGGCAGAATATAGTGAATACTAATATTTCAATTGACAACTTAATCGAAAACGACAAGTTGCTGATATGGATGTGAGATGAACGGAAAAAAATCGTCAAATGATAAAACGAACGGATAAACCGTCAAGTGATAATGAATGAACGGGCGAACCGTCGGATGAATGTGAATGGGTGAACCATCAGATGAATGTAATAAATGGACGAACCGTTAAATGAATTAAATGAACGGATGAACCGTCAAGTGAATTAAATGAACGGATGAACCGTCGGATGAATGTAATGAACAGACGAACCGTCAAGTGAATTAAATGAACGGATGAACCGTCGGATGAATGTGTCGCTTCGTTGTTTGAGAAATCTCTATCTATAAATAAGATAGAAATCTGACAGGAATAAGAACTTTCACTTTTCAACATAAAAAATGTCGTCTGAAGATGCACTCAAGAAGACTGAGCTTGCCCCGAAGGTTGAAGAAGACGTTAAAGAACGTCCTGTCGATCCGATTCAGCCGAAGAAAGCAGAAGCAGGCGAAGGTTCGTCTGTACCCAAGCCACCAAGAGACATCCTGGACTTTCTGCTTGAACCAGGAAGGACGGAAGAAGAAGAAGCCGTGAGGATGGTTGCCTGCAAGTTCCTCGTGGGCTCCAGCAAAGAGGTTTTCGGCTCTTTTGCTGACCGTGTTTTTGAAAAGGATGGTAGTGGTCCGCGTCCAAATGTAGAGAAAGATGATAGTGTTCTTCCTTAATATCATGTACAATCATTCATGATTGAGTAAAATTTTATTTACAAACATGAACTTATCTGATGATTTACAAATATTTACATTTATACATAATACTTTTTAAGAAACTTGCCATTGATAGGCATCATTGCAATTCGTCCATCCAGTTCTGAGAGTTGATACGCTCCATTTGAGAAGACTTTGCTCACAACGTATGGACCTTCCCACATTGCGTCGAACTTGCCTTTGCTCATATGAGTCATAGTCATAGGACGTCTGACCGTTAAAATAAGTTCTCCTTGCTAAAAGGCTCTGACCTTCACTTTATGGTTGAACATCTTTGAGATGCGGGCTTGATATAACTCAATATGTTGTTGAGCCATTAATCGCTTTTCATCCAATGCCTCCAATTCTTGAAGTCGAAGAAGGTCATTGTTCTCTGTAGTGAGCTCATTAGCAATGGCAATCCTTAAAGAAGGAATTTGAAGTTCCAGAGGAAGAACAGCTTCACAGCCATATACCAAAGAGAAAGGTGTAAAACTCGTAGGATTGCGGACCGTAGTTCGGTAGGCCCATAGACATTCACCAAGCTTTTCACTCCAATTTCGTTTGTTAGTAGACACAAACTTTTTGAGAAGCTTGATAATGGTTTTGTTAAAAGCTTCGGCTAAACCGTTAGCAGCAGGATTGTAGGCAGTCGAAGCGACATTATCAATCCGGTGATCATCACAGAATCGGGTGAATTTTTGGCTGATGAATTGCGGTCCGTTGTCATGAATAATTCGTCGAAGGACACCAAATCGATAAATGACATGATGCTTGACGAAGTTGATAACGCTACTGGTCTTGACTTCAGCCAAGGGTATAGCTTCAGCCCACTTAGAGAAGTAGTCTGTTATTGCTAAGATGAACCGATGTCCTCTAGAAGAAGGAGGATTAATAGGACCTATGACATCCATACCGCAAGCTTCGAAAGGCCAGGAAGCAGCTGTCGGATATAAAAATTCTGCAGGTTGATGAATGAAGTCTGCATGGATTTGACAGGCTCGATATTTCCTTATATATTCGATGGCATCTGATGCCATAGAGGGCCAGTAGTACCCCATTCTTCGAATACGATCCTGTAGTTTAGGACCGGGCTGATGTGCTCCGCAAACACCATCGTGAGCTTTACGCAGTACTTGTTTTGCTTCATCACCAGCTAAACAGCGTAGAAAAAGACCGTCATAAGTCCGTCGATAGAGAGTCTTAGTGGTTTGATTGTAATAGAATCGTAGAGATCGTCGTCGAATACTTGTAGCCTCCTTAGGATCTTCGGGGAGTATGTCGTGAACCACGAAGTCGATGAAAGGAGTTCTCCAATCTTCATTGATAACATTAATTTCAGCAAAATTACTGAACTCAATGTTACGATTATTTTCTACGCAAAACAATTCTCGATTAGAAATAACCACCACTTGTTGTCTTCGGATGGGGACAGCTAAGACTGCTGCAAGATTGGCTAAGGCATCTACTTCAGTGTTACAAGCTCGGCGTACATATTCAATAAAGAAAGCTTTGAACGATGTAGCCATGTTGATTGCTGCCTCAAAGTAAGGTACCAGATCTTGATGACGGACTTCATAAGTTCCTCTAACCTGGTTAACAACCAATTAGAATCGCCATAAACTTCGAGATACTCGACGTACAATTGCTTGGCTAATTGAAGACCAATGAGTAGAGCATTATACTCTGCTACATTATTGGAACAGGATTCGTCTAGAGAGTAAGCTCTTAGGATAGTTGATCCGTCTGGAGAAACGAGAACAACTCCAACTCCTGCTACAATAGCACCATTGGGTCCAATTCTAGATGCTCCGTTAAAGAATAGACGCCAAGTTGGAAATTCTTCAGAAATCAAGTTGACTTCTAACGTCTCGTCTGGTATTTTATCGTAAAGCTTGGATGTTTCTGGTACAGGATGAGCCGCCAAGAAATCTGCCAGTACTTGACCTTTGACAGATTTTTGAGGAACATATACCATGTCATATTGGGCTAGAAGGATGGCCCATGTAGCAAGCCGAGAGTTGAGTGTGCTAGGCTTCTTCATCAGTACTCGAAGAGGATTGACTCGGGATATGACATGAATGGTTTGACCAATGATGTAATGTCTTGTCTTTTGAACAGCGAACATAAGAGCTAGACATTCTTTTTCAACCGGACTATAACGGTGTTTAGCACCAATCATAGTACGACTGAGATAGTAAATGGCCTGTTCGTGACCTTCTTTGTTCTTTTGGGCGAGTAAAGCACCCAATGAATGATCCATAACACGGACATACATTAAGAATAGAATGCCCGAGATTGGTGGCACCAAAACAGGTGGGTTCATAAGATATCGTTTGATGTCGTCGAATGCTTGTTGACATTCTTCAGTCCAAATAAAAGATACACCCTTCTTCATTAGTTGAGTGAATGGTCTACAGCGTCCAGACAAGTTTGAGATGAATCGCCTGATGTACGCAAGTCGACCTTGGAATCCTCGTAGCTCTTTTAGGTTGCGTGGAGTACGCATCTCTTGAATGGCTTTGACTTCTCGGGATCCACGTGTATACCCTTAGAGGTTATGACGAAGCCGAGAAATTTGCCACTAGAGACACCCAAAAATGACTTGGTGGGATTCATCTTGAGCTGATGTTGACGCATGAGATTGAAGATTGTTCTCAGATCTTGGATATGATCTTCTTTTAGACGACTTTTGACAGCAATATCGTCAATGTAGCATTCGACTGTTTTACGAAGATGTTCTCTGAAAATGGTACTCATGGCTCGTTGGTAAGTTGCACCAGCGTTCTTGAGACCAAATGGCATCACTGTGTAGCAATAGACTCCCCGAGGAGTACGGAAAGATTTGTGCTTTTCATCTTCGGGATTCATTTTAATCTGATTATATCCAGAGAATCCATCCATAAAAGATATTCGCTCGAACCCACAAGTATTGTCAATCATGACGTCTGTAATAGGAAGAGGAAATTCATCTTTCGAACATGCTTCATTAAGATCCCTGAAGTCGATGCAGACTCGAACTTTGCCAGTTTTCTTCAGGACTGGAACAACATTGGCTACCCAATCAGGATGTTGTTCTTCTCGAATAAAGCCACAGGCGATAAGCTTCTTGACTTTATCATCGATTGCGTCCATCATTTTAGGCTTAAATCGCCTTTGTTGCTGTTTGACTGGTTTAGCATTAGAAAGAATGTTCAGCTTGTGAGTAGCAATCTTGGGATCTAAACCTGGCATGTCCTCGTAACTCCAAGCAAAGACGTCAATGTATTCTTTAATGAGAAGAATCAACTCTTGCTTATCTGCTTCTGGAAGATTCTTGCTAATAAAGATTGGACGAGGTGACTCGCTTTCTCCTACATCAACTTGAATTAATTGATCTTCAGTAGGAGGTTCTCTTTATTCAAATCGAAGTACCCACTGATTATCCATCTGTTGAGCCCAAGAATTTGTTTCAGGACTTTCTTCAATATCTTCATCATATCCTTCCGGAAGTTCAGCAGAAACCATATTAGAAGATACGATTACACGATGGACTTCACCGATGCTAGTATCGGAATCCCATGATCTGGAATCAAAAAAATTAGAACGTTCTTCGCTATCAGAGTCAGAAACTGCTGGGGATAACATTGGAGGAGAAGCGTATCCGAGACCTCTTTTGGTCCTGCTATAATATATTTCTGACTTTCCTTTTGGAACTGCTGTACGAATGGGAGTTCGTCTACCCTTACCATAGTTAAGGCCGCTTTTGAAGTCGTAACCCATCTTTCGGACGATGTCTTTTGATTGTTGACTGTAACGACGGAATTGAAGATGTCCCGTGTCGTTAACTTTGCAATCATCCGTGTAGCTAAATTTTTGTTCCGGTCTTTTACTAAAAAGTATTGGACTTTCGCCTTTCTTGCGAGCAGGAACAATACGATATGAATCTTTTGGATGTTCACATGAAACTTCTGTTTGAAGAGATTGTACAACTCCCATTATAAATGACTGAAAGCTATCTAACATATCCAAATAATATTTAGTATGATAAATAACATCAGTATACTGGAAAGTAGATGCTTTTTCATTGATATTTACATCTGTATTTACATCAGGACCTTTAGCCTTAACAGGCTCGGTCAGATTGATTACAAGAGGGGAAGAAGAAGAAGGTGGAGGAGGCTTGTTACGACGAAGGTCAATAACAAGTGGCTCAGAAGAGGTGAGCTCCCTTTTTTCTTTGTTGCGAGTTAAATCGACAACAAGAGGCTCAGAAGAAGTGAGCTACTTTTTGTCCTTGTTACGACGTAAATCAATAACAAGTGGCTCAGAAGAGGTGAGCTCCATTTGACTTTGATCAGCATCAACTAATTTTTTCTGAACCGGCAAGTGAATAGCCAGTGGTTTAGAAGACCGAGGATGAGAAACACGCCCTTTGACAGGTATGATGAGAGTGTCATTGGGTACTACTTTTTGATCTTCTTCAGTATCCATGGCCAATACCACTTTCATAAATTCCTCCTTGTACATACGAGCATCATTGCAATACGCTTCAACGCCCTTGAAAGGATAAAGGTCTGCAACTTCCTTGTGAACTTGTCCTTTATCATCGACGTATTTAAAGCATTGATGAAGAGTTGAGGGAACAATATTGTGTTCATGGAGGAATGGTCTTCCCAGAAGAGCGTTGTAAGAACAACCATGATTGTCAATGATATAAAAGGTCACCTTTGTGCAAAGATTGCCTATTTGAAGTTTTAAGCGGATCTTGCCCAAAGGTTCACCCTTTCCTTGGTTAAATCCCAAGATAGTAGTGATTTGCTCGAAAGACTATGCACTGGTATCTTCAACGCATCTAGCATTGTCTTTGGCATGATGCTAAGTGCAGACCCTGGATCTATCAGGATACGATCGACCTTCATCGAATCAACATATCCTGTATAGTAGAGAGGACGATCATGTCTATTATCTTCCAACAGCATATCATCCTGAGTGAAAGTAATATTCGGAATCAACTCGAAAATACTATAACAGTGATGGCAAGAGACTGGTTCTGATTCCGGCTTTTTGAGCAGAGTTAAGCAAGTTTCAGCCTGCATCAGAGCTTCACTTAGAGTTTCTCGAGTCTCTTTAGAAAGGCGCAAGAGCTCAAAGATTGATAGCCTAGCCGGTGTATTGGCCAGTTGAGCCAATATATCAAAGTTATATGGCTTTTCAAGTCCTGTAGGAGATGATTTCTTCAAGGGCTTGTCAAAGCGGACTTGTTGCTTACCTTTGTCAGCCGTCATTGGCTTGGGAGGAATAGATACTACAACTGGTGAAGATGTAGAAGGGACCTCTTCAGTGGAAGCAGGTTGTGCTGGAGTAGGTTCAGAAGAAGAAGCAGGATCCTTTTGACCTTCAGAATAATCTTTCAAATAGGCTTTCCCTGATCTGGTGCCTAACAGAATCTCTTCGTCAACTATGGGATCAAAAGACACCATGTTGCAAATTTTGGTTTTGCCTTTAGAACGAGCTTTCTTCTTGGAAGAAGAGGACACTTCGAATTCCGGAGCAAGATCGGGATGGATCCACATAATTTTACCGTTGTCAAGAGACAAGGGAACAAGACCTTCATTTGGTGGAAGTGGGAGATTTTCAATCTCAAGAGTAGCTTTGGGAATTGGAATGACACCGTGCTGTACCATCTGTGGAGGGAAGTCCCTAAACTGGACTGAAACCATGTTCGCAGTAACAGTCTTCTCATCTTGCGGCAGAGTGACTACACCAGCATTGACAAGCTCCTGAATTTTGCCCTTGAGCACATAGCATGCTCGAGTAGGATGTCCAATGAACCTGTGATAGACACAATATTTAGGATGATCTGTCTTACCGACTTCATCAGGTTTCTTTGGGTCCGGGAGTTGAATTTTATTGCTTTTGAGTAAACACTCAAAGATGCTTGCAGTGTCATTCTCATCGAAGGAATATTTCACTTTCGGACGAGGTTCCCTCGGTGGAGGTGCAGAAGGAGTAGGAGTGGATGTAGGCGGAGCCACATTGACAGCTAGAGACTCTTTATTCTTGTTCAGATTGATGTTCAAAGTCTCTTTGGCTTTGCGATTGTTCTGGCGGTTGCCACCACCTGATGTCTGGTGTTTATCCCGATCAGGGTTAGACATTTGTATCCCCAATTGTTTGAACTTTTTAGCACTTACTTCTGCAGCTTTGGCGTTGACAATGAATGAAGGCCAGTCTTAAAACTGGGTAGATCCCGTCCACATACTGATAATAGGCAATAGATTTGCCTTACAAGTATCAATAGTGACAACAGCTGGAGTCCCGGGAGGCATTTTCAAGGCTTTACGGCGAAACCGTTCGATAAAGCTCTCAGCAGTTTCATTATGTTTCTGTTTAATTTTATTGAGAGCCGATATAGTCATATCATTGAATCCTTCATAGAACTGTTCCAAGAAGATTTGTTTGAGACCTGAAAAGGAAGTGATACAACCATCGGGCAAACTTCTATACCAGTCATATGCTACGCCGGCTAAACAACCGACGAACACTCTGGTAAGAAGAGCGTCATTTGGCTAGAGTTGAACGGTCATTACCTCAAAATGATTGTTGAATTGACTAGGGGAAGTACTGCCATCGAACAAGAAGATTGTTGGGATTTTGTACTTTGGTGGGAACGGGACTTCCTTCCATTCAACTGAATAGGGCTGCTTGATTCCTAATCTTTGTAAGTTGTCTTTCTCTTTAAAGGCTTCGAACTGAGTTCGCAAGAGTTTGACAGCTTTATTGGCATCTTCTGATGACGAAGAAGGAGCAGGTTGAGTTAGAATAGTAGGAGGAGAAACAGCATTGTAAGCACTACCCCCAGCTCCTGATTGACTTGGTGTAGTTTGAAATTGTACAGGAGGTATTTGAGTAGGTGCTACCCCCAATCCAGCATTGACAGGCACTGATGATGCTATGATTTCAGGATTTGCAGGTAGTACGGTAGGTGGTGTAGCATGTTGTGCTACAATGATAGAATGCATATTAGCAACCATTTCAGCCATAGTTTTTAGCTTGTCTTCAAGAGCAGCGATTCGCTGTTCTTGATTTGCAGAAGTTGAAGCATCTGGATCATCAGTAACAACATAAGCTGTCATTTCTCTTGGTACAGTAGAAGACACCGTCTGTTCAGAGCTTTCGCTATATGCATCGTAGTCGGAGAAAGAGTCATCTCCTAAATGAGAAACAGGAAGATAACCTGAAGGATCTTGAGGAAGATTCCTTTGACCGATTGTATCTCGGTTTTGAGAACGGGTATGTCGAAATACTCCTTCAGAGGATTCTTGGAGTAATCCTAAATACCGTTGACTTAGTTTATGGAGTCTACCATGCTTAGAGCATCTTTTACCCCCAGTGTCTCGGGAAGTCATGTTAATAGAAGCATACAAGACTTCGTCTTCATCTGACATAGGTTCAGATTTAGTAAAAGTCAAACGATCGAAGACATATCGTTTTGTTATTTGATAACAACATTGAATGATGACTTTGTGATTGCAATGATGATCAGATGGTTGAACTGGAGGTGTTGAGAAGATATCCCGTTTTTGTCTGAGATGTTCTCGAAGATCGGGAACAGCAACAGGATGAGGAAAACTCTGAGGGATTTGTTCTTTGATAACATTCGGAACATGATTCCGATTCTTCAAATGTTTAGTCCCTTGAGTATAAAGGGAAGTGCTCACTTTATTGGCATAAGTGTCAGGATTTTTGACCTTGGAGATTTGTTTCTGATGATGTTTGATCTTCGGCATTGGCTGTTTGCGTTTTACCGAAGTAGGTCTGCTAAGATAAGTTCTGAGATCAGCAAATTTACCCCCAGGGGTTTCTGTCTGTGACACTAACAGTTTTCCCTGTCTGGAACGGGAAATTTTGAGGGTCGGGAAGTCCTGGAATTCTGCTACCGGAGTAGGCAGAATACCTTTTTGATCAGTACAAGTCCTCTTGTCATAAAGGAAAGAAGAATCCTTGTTTGAAAGAGTTCTAGTACTGATTGGTGCCGAGGCACGTTCAGATTGATCTTCTTCGGTAAAAACTGAAGAAGATTGAGAAAAGACCAAAGGGCCTTTTGCTTTGTTTTATGACGAAGGGTTAGCTAAAGAGCGTTTCCCTCTGTTGTCTTCCAAGTCATGGGACAAGGAAGTTTGAGAAAGACCAACGGGCCTTTTCCTTTGTTTTGAAGAGAAAGAGGAATAGCCAAAGGACTACCCCCAGTGGATTGTGCAGGAGCAACAGTATGTTTGGGAAGAGGAGCAGAATCTTTTCCTTTGTTATGAGAAGAAGGGAGTTTAGCCAAAAGACTGTCACTCGTAGATTGTGCAGGAATGCTTTGCGCATGAGAGGATGGCACATGGGTTCTGGCCACAGAGACTGTGGTTTGCGCATCAGGAGTTCTTGCCACAGAGTGCTTAGGTTGCACTCTGGTTGGTGGAATGTCAGTTTGCGCAGGAAGTTTGGCAACCAATTGCGCCAGAGGCATAGGAGTTTTATACTTAGCCATGGCAGCATATGAAGTCTTCTGTGTACTGGCAATGGCAGATTGCGCAGCAATGGCAGAGACAGATTGTGCACTGGGCTTAGTGACAGAAACTGTAGACTGTGTAATAGATTGTTGGCAGACTGCACAACAGTCTTGTTGGCAGACTGCACATCAGTCTTGGAGGCCCACACTGTGCGCACTTTGCTTGTGGCAGCAGTATTTGCAGTACGAGGAGAAGTCTTAGAATTGATCATAGACTCAAAGGCTGTCTGGTTGATCTTCACAACCAGTGTCTTCTGCGTCTTTTCGATAGACGCCACGTCACATTGAGTTGTCACTTCCTCATCGGAGGAGAAAGTCGTCCCCAGCAGAGTCGCCATTTTGTTTGCAAAAACAAAAGTATGAAGAACTTTATTGATACAAACTTTGTAAAAGATTACAATTTGAATTCTGGGAATGGTACAACTTTAGGAATCCAATCTAGATGACAATTGCTTTATCCCTTGGACGATGTGAACTTTGAAGACGAAGCCTCTGAAGTTGAAGACAACTCTGGAATTGAAGGCAGAAAGCCTCGGAAGACGAAGGCAAAAGCCTCGGAAGAATGCAGCAGCACTTGGGCAAGAACTCCTAAACTCTCTGATTTCTGATATTTGATCCCTGATCCCCTTGAATGAAGACTTGAAACTCTATTTATAGAGTTCTGAGAAATAACTAACTTTTAGTTACTCTGGACTGCGCATGATGGTTTACGTAGCAATTGGTTTGCGCAGCACTGGACTGCGCAGGCAGTTGCTGGATCATGGGTTAACTGTATGGGACACATGGCATCATTTGATTGAAATACGCATGATCGTGCATAGGCAGTTGCCATGAAATGAGCAATTGATGGCATGAATGCCACGTGTACTTTATCAGTTGTGTTGATAGAAAGCGCACACTGAACTACGCCGACTTTAGATTGTGCCAACTTCGTTTGCGCAGACTTTAGTTTGTGCAGGATTAGACTGCGCAGGAAATGGATCGCGCTGCCAGCTGTCAGTCGTCCTCGTGCGTTGTGTGGCACGATAAACGAATATCCTCCTTGATATTCGTGCTGTCAGTTGTCAGAGATATGATTTGGTTGTCAGGTAGTGATGACTCTTACCACGTCAGCTTTACGTAATCGGATGTGTGCGCAGTCTGGCATGCGCAATCTGAGAGATGCGCAATCCATTGTCTGTGCAGTTTATTGAATGATGTATATCTTTGATTCTTTGACTTTGTTGATTGATGCAACTTAATTTTTTAGGACCTACACTGCCCTATCTTGATTAATTTTAAATGTGAGAGTGAATCAGGAAGGAAGCTCTTCCGATTTCTAAATTTTTGGACTACTCATGAGGATTTCCTCAATGTAGTTCGTAATACTTGGACCTCTATAAATGCAGCTAACAGTATGGTGAGAATTGGATTGCGTCTATCAGCTGTAAGGAAGGCTTTGTCCACTTGGAGTCACAGTACATTCGGGGACATTTTTCAGGAGGTGAAAGCTGCTGAAGACAAGGTGCTCGCTGCAAAACTGGATTATGGAGCGGATGAATCTAAAAGGGAAGCTTGGATGGAGGCTAAAGTGTATTTGAAGCAACAAACTTCCTATGAGGACTCTTATTAGAGACAGAAGTCTAGAGCTAAATGGGATGGGGAAGGAGATAAAAACACTAAATATTTTCACTCATGTGTCTCAGCCAAACGCAACAGACTATTCATTCACAATCTTAAATCAGAGGATGGTCACTCTCTTACCACACTTGATGAGATCCAGGAAGAGGCCAATGCCTTTTATAGTAAGCTATTCATTTCTTCTGCTATTATCTACAATGATGAATTTTTAGATCCTGTGCCAATGACCATTACAGATGATGATAATATCCAACTTATAGCCAAACCTACTATGGATGAGCTTATAGATACTCTTAAAAGACTTGATCAAGATAGCACTCCTGGACCGGATGGCTTTACGGGGTGTTTCTACAGGGCTGCCTGGGAAGTGATCGGCCAGGATATTTTGGAAGCCATTCATTTATTCTTTGATGGATTTTTCTTACCTCGATCCATAACTAGTACTCATCTTCTACCGATACCAAAAATATCGGATCCTAAAGTTATAAAGGACTATCAGCCTATTAGTCTTTGTAACTTTGTGAACAAACTTTTTTCGAAAATCATGGCCAGGAGATTATCTGCTTTTCTCCCTCGTCTAATATCTCTAGAGCAAAGTGGCTTCATTAAAGGGAGAGAGATTATCGATAATATGGTGTTAGCACAAGAGATGATCAGTATGATTCATCACAAGCACTGGGGAGGCAATGCTGCTTTGAAACTTGATATGAGCAAGGCATATGACCGAGTTCACTGGGTTTTTCTCCTTAGGGTGTTGAAGAAGATGGGATTTTGCGAAGAATGGCAGAATATGATATTACATTTGCTAGACAATGTATGGTTTTCTACTTTGATTAATAGGAATTCTTCGGGGTTTTTTAAAAAGCTTATGCGAATTGAGACAAGGGGATCCAATATCTCCTCTACTCTTTGTCATAGCAGCAGAAACTTTCAGTTGCAACTTGAATAAGCTCAAACACTCTTCTGGGTTCAATCCGTATTATTCGCCTCGGGGATGTCCTGTTATAACGCACTTGGCATATGATGATGATGTGCTTATGTTTTCAGGCGGTGACAAGAAATCGATCCAGAAGATTATGCAGGTTGTTGATCAATATGAGCAAGTGTCAGGACAGAAGGTTAACATTTAGAAATCAGGAATATATCTATCTCAACTCATTCCTGAGGAGAGGGTAGATGAGATTAAATCAACTTTTGGTCTCTCGGTGAATCATTTACCAATGACATACCTAGGTTCTCCTATGATGGCAGGTATGAGAAATGCAACTATGTTTGAAGATCTTGTGACTAAAATTAGTTATAAAATCAGCGGATGGCACAACAAATCGCTGTCGATTGGAGGGAGACTTGTTCTTGTCAAATCAGTCCTCACCTCAATTCCAGTGTACACTCTTGCTACTTGTAATCCTCCTGCTAGTGTTATTAAACGTGTGGAGGACATGTTTCAAAGCTTCCTATGGGGATCGAAAAATGGCTGTGACAAGCGTACATGGGTAGCATGGGCTAAAGTTGCTAATCCTACTGAGGAAGGTGGTTTAGGAATAAGATGCCTTCAAGATGTTATGGATGCTCTTACGGTTAAACTCTGGTGGAAACTGAGAACCACACACACTCTTTGGGTTGGTTTTATGACAGCAAAATATTTTCCTAACACTCATCCATCTAATTCAACTGCCTCCATCCTGTCATCTCATATATGGAAACGAATTCTGAAAGGGAGAGAAATAGGAGATAGGTATATTGACTATCAGGAAGATTAAGAGAACTTTGTGTGGACTCCAGGCATAGCTGGGCACTTCTCGATAACTTAAGCTTGGAACAGTGTCAGAGTTCAGCATGACATTGATGACCGTTTCAAGCAAATTTGGGGTCCTTGCATTCCTGTTAAATGGTTAGTCTTACTATGGAGAATATTATTGCGAAAACTTCCTACTGATGATGTTATACAAGGCATTGGCTACAATCTGGCCTCTGCTTGTCATTGTTGTTTTCATCCAGACAGTGAGACTTCCAGCCACATCCTTTCTGAAGGCCATCTTGCCAAAGAGGTATGGGATTATTTTGCTGCTCTCTTCGAATTACCAATCACAAGATGTATGATTGATCAGCGACTGCAAAGAATGTGGACTAGAAGGAATAACCATGTCAAACAGATTGCTGTGGGGGCTATATGTTGGGTGCTTTGGAAAAATAGGAATAAATGGCGATATGAAGAATATAAATATGATGAAATTCAACTCAAATTTGAAGTGAGGAGACAAATCTGGAAGGCTATGTCTAAGTACAAGCATGCTAAAATTCCAGACGGGATTGAGTAACTGTTTCAATGTTTTGTTATTAAATGATATCCTTTTGTAACCTGAGTTGGGACTCCACCGATGATTATCAATAAAATCTAGTATTCTTCAAAAATATATATATGTATATGTATATGTATATGTATATATATATATATATATATATATATATATATATATATATATATATAAAATATATGTATATATATATATATATATATATATATATATATATATATATATTGTATATGTATACATATTTTTTACATATACAATATATATATATATATATATATATATATATATATATATATTTATACATATATATATATATATATCAGAAAAGATGGTCGGAGCCCCTCTGCTTCCATCTCCGCCCCTTGCGGTCGGGTGGTTAGGCTGGCCGGTCGGCCTCTTCGGCCCGGCTGGGCCCCTGTGCATCCTTCTCCCTCTTGGAGGCCCCCACTTCTCCCCCTCAACTAGCATCCCCGGTCGGCCGTCCGCCTTGCCATCCCTGCTGAAGGCAGCTTTCCCTACCGCCTGCATCCACCAGCCGTCCGGCTTTTCCTCGCCGAGCTCCACCTGGTCCCTTCCACTGTTCCCGCTCGCTGGCTCCGCGTGGACTCAGTGGGATCTGTCTTGTCGCTGTCGACTTCCCAGCAGACGTCGCCCGCGGCGTTGCAGTCGTCGCCGTGCTCGGCGCCATCCGGCTCCCTACCCCCTCCGGGTCCTCGCCCCCTCCCTCCGAGCTTTTGGCTGAGACCGCCCCAGCTCCTCTCCCTCCACCGGATGTAGGCATCCCCGCGGCAGCCCCCCTCTCGGCCCCTGCCGCCTGGGCCTGCCCCGCCCCCCTCGCCGCCCCCCTTTCGTGGCCATCGCCCCCGCCTGCTACAGCGGCGCCCCCAACTGCAGCGACCATTTTCCTCTCGCTCCAGTGGCCGTCGTGCAACGGCGGACCCGGATCGGCCCCCACGGCATCCTCTACTCCCTCGATGGCACCGCCCTTCGTCGGATGCCCCCCCATCGTGGGCTTTGGTGGCTGCGTACCGGCCCTCTCCGGTCACCGTGCAGTGGCCGGCCGCCCACGTTCGTGCGCCCTCCCCAGCACCGGTCGCTGGTCCCCCGACGGCGGTGGCTATGTCCCCGTCTGGCCCTCCCCCACCCAAGGCGTAAGGCTATCCCTCCACCTCATGCTGGAGGAGCCCCCCTGTCGCCGGTGGTAGGGATCTTCGTCCGCCGCCCGTGAGCCCTCTCCTCTAGGCGGCCAATCCCCTCCATTTCTCTCAGTCTCTCCCTCGACGGAGCCTCCCCCTTAGCGACGTCGACCCCACCCCGCCCCCTCTCCTCTCGTGTGCTCGCCGAGATTCCCTCCCTCCGGAGTTGTTCCCTCCCTCGCCGCCTCGCCTGACCCCCCTCTGTCTGCTCCCCGGGTTTACCCCCCCCCCCGTCGGGATGGCCTCCCCCGCCAGAGCCCCCGCTCCTCTCTCGTTTCGCCGGTGTGCTCGCTCCGCTCTCGGCCCGCAGGACCATCAGCCTCCGGGCTCCGTGCTGGGGTGGGCGAGGCTACTCAAGCCGTGCGCCCCCTCCCCTCGGGCTGGTCGCCACTCCCTCGGAATGTGCGTGCGCCTGGGGCCACGCGCCCACCCCCCACACTTTCTCGAGATTCACGCCCGGTCAAACCAATCACAAGTGGCGGTTTAGTGATTGTTCGTAGTTTTTGCTATTTTGAATTTCAAAATTTCGAAGTCTTTCGGAATTTTGGTTCCAGCAAAAACCGAAAAATCATACTTTTAGTTTTTCTACATGTAGTTTTAATTTCTTTGATAATTAGGGCTTCTTTTGTGTTTTCCAGCCCTGCACCTGTACTGCTCTTCATGAGCTCACCTTCTTTTTCAATAAAATCATTTTTCATTAAAAATAATATATATATATATATATATATATATATATTAGAGAATATATATATATATATATATATATATATATATATATATATATATATATATATATATATATATATATATATATATATATTCTCTAATATATATATATATATTTTTTTTTTTCTCTAATATATATATATATATATATATATATATATATATATATATATATATATATATATATATATATATATATATTCTCTAATATATATATATTCTCTAATATATATATATATATAATATATATATATATATATATATATATATATTAGAGAATATATATATATATTAGAGAATATATATATATATATATATATATATATATATATATATATATATATATATATATATATATATATATATATATATATATATATATATATATATATAACCATATATAATTTCGAGTTGATATGCACATATATAAAATTTAGGGTGTATATATATATATATATATATATATATATATATATATATATATATATATATATATATATATATATATATATATATATATATATATATATATATATATTTTATTGATCAAAAAGTAAAGTCCAGTACAAAAACCGATACTAAGCATGTCTACACTTAAGAGTTGCCTTCCCCACTTGTCTATGGACCTCTGCCACCAGCTTATCAGCAGTATAGAAGTAATTCTCATATCGCATTTTGTTCTTATTTTTCCATAGCACCCATAATACAGCCGCAGCAGCAATCTCCTTCCTGTGCTTCTTCTTTTTCCTCCACCAATCATGTAGCCGAGCAAGCAGTGTTCGACCGCGCGACCTGACACTATATGCTTGTTAAAGAGCGCCCCAAACTTCCATAGCCATATCTCTCTGATTCAAAATATGTTCAAGAGATTCCTCCTGACTATTAATACAACAATGGCACTTAGAAGCAAGACTATAACCAAGATGGGCAATGTTGTCGTCTGTAGGTAGCTTGTTGTGTAAAATTTGCCATAAAAGCACCGACCATTTGATCGGTATGCAAGTACTCCATATGTGAGTGAAATCTGGACGAGTCGGCCTGTGCACTCTAGCTAAATCCCATGCAGATGAAAGAGTAAAACTACCTGATAGAGTATTCCCCCATCTCCAGCTATCTTCAACTTGCAATATATTGTGATGAGCAATATCCCTTCCCGTTAGCAGTCGCTTCCACACATGAGAAGAATTTGACGTGACAATCACAGTCTCTGGAGAGGTTGTCGAGCAATACTTGGCATTGAAATAATTAGTCCATAAGCTATCTTGCGTCAAGAATTTCCACCATAGCTTTATCGTAAAAGCATTCATCATCTCCTCAAGCCTTTTAATGCCCAATCCTCCTTCCTGTTTTGTTCTCGCCATCCTATCCCAACCAAGCCAGGTTCTTTTCGCTATCCCATCTTGAGCTCCCCAAAAGAATGTTGAGAACATGCTCTCCAGACGATGCAAGACTGCAATGGGGGGATTACAAGCCGCTATCGTGTAGACAGGTATGGATGTGAGTACAGATTTGATCAACACTAGCTTACCGCCTGGAGAAAGGATTTTATTATGCCATCCTTCTAACTTACTCCTTACTCGACTAAGCAGTTCCTCATACATAGCTCCGTTTCTGTGACCAGCCATTAGGGGGCACCCAAGGTATGTAAATGGAGGAGAGCCAATGCTGTATCCTGTCCTCAACGCGAGCTCTGATCCTCTATCCTGAAGAGTAACTTTCGACATAAATATCGAAGATTTGGTCTTATTAATGCACTGGCCAGAGGCAAGCTCATATCGAGCTAGTAGCTCTGTGATTTTGGTAATAGACCGAAGATCGCCAGAAGAAAAGAGGAGAATATCATCAGCATATGCTAAATGAGTAATAAGAGGGCAACCACGAGGAGAAGTGAAGAGTGTAAAACCATCTGACTCTGGTAATCTCTTGAGATTGCACGACAATGCCTCTGCTGCAAGAATGAACAAAGCTGGGGAGAGGGGATCTTCCTCTCGGATTCCTCGAAAAGCCTGAAAATACTCCGTCGACTCTCCATTGATTAATGGAGCGTACCAAACATTGTTGACTAGCCGAAGAATCATATCCACCCATTTATTGTGAATGCCAAACTGTCGAAGCACCCTCATCAGGAATCTCCAATCAACTCTGTCATAGGCTTTCATCATATCGAGTTTTATGGCTACATTCCCACCTCTATGTTTCTTGTTCATCTTGGCCATCATCTCCTGGCAAGTAGGATATTGTCTACAATTTCACGACCCTGGACGAAACCACTCTGCTCAGGAGAAATGAGACGGGGCAGCAGAGGAGCTAGGCGACGTGACAAGAGTTTTGATATAATCTTGTTCACCACCGAACATAAGCTAATGGGACGATAATCCCCAAAGGATTTAGCCTGCTTTGTTTTCGGAATCAAAACCAGAGCAGTATTAGTGATCGATCGGGGCAACGCAAAGCCATCAACAAAAAGACCCACTGCCTCAGTCATATCCGTACCTATGAAATCCCAACAAGTAATGAAAAACAACGGAGTAAACCCATCAGGGCCTGATGCACTATGCTGATCAAGCGACTTCAAAGCCTCAAAAATCTTATCCGAGGAAGGAGCAGCAATCAACCGATTATTCTCCTCATCTGACAATAATCTAGGGATGCTCAAAAGTAGCTCATTATCCTCCTGAATATCCCCTCTTTGATATAGATTAGAGTAGAACTCCTTCGCATAAGAATGGATAGATTGCTTATCAGTCAGTTTAGTTCCATCCTCCCTAGTGATTGAATGTATCTGCAGCGAACGTTTCCGATTTGTCACACATCCGTGAAAATAGGCTGTGTTTTTGTCTCCTTGAAGGTCCCAAGTCACTCTGGATTTCTGTTTCCAATAGGCTTCCTCGATATTAACCCTTTGTTTCAGATTAGCAGTGGCCTTAGCTAAAATTGACGACTCATCACAGTGTTATACTTCTCGTGCTGTATTTCCGCCGCAAGCACGTCATCCTCCGCGTGCTTCACTTGCTGAAATATGTCCCCATACGTCTGACGGCTCCAAGTGGATAATGCCTTCCTGCAAGCTTCGAGCCGTAGGGCCACACGAGTAAGACCTAGGCGGTGATCGACGGAATCCCAAGCTTGTTGAACCAGAGGTTTGAAGTCATCATGTTTAACCCAGAAATCAAGAAATCTAAATTGCTTCCTTCCCATAGCCACATTAGATTTGAAGTGGATCAACAATGGTGCATGATCCGACTCCGCTCTATTCAGATGCTCATCTGAAGATAGAGATGCCATATTCAACCAAGCATGATCCACCAAAACTCGGTCAAGACGAGAACCCCGATGACCATCCTCCTTCGATTTGATCCAAGTATAGCAACTCCCCGAGTATGGCAGCTCAACCATACCAGTCTCGAGCAGGAAATTAGCAAACTCTTCAATAGAAAGCTGATCAGGAGGCCGCCCCCCAATTTTCTCGCCCGACCTGAGGATAGCATTGAAGTCACCCCCAATGGTCCAAGGCGCTGTATTGGAGAGCTGCATATGAGTAAGCCTCTCCCAAAGTGTGCGGCGTCCTTCCTTGGTGTTATCCCCATGGACAGTAGTAACAATTACAGGTGTAGGAAGCATATGATGGTGGAGCGAGACAGTCAGAGCTTGATCGAATGTGTCATGAAGGAAGATATCGTAGTTTGATTTAGCCATAACCCAAATATTCCCCCTATCATTCGAGTAGGTCTTGTCAAACCCTAGCTTCAACTGATAATAAAGAACTTGACTTCTATCCACCTTCGGCTCGATGATGCCAAGAAAGACAATCTTATGAACTCTAACCAAAGACTTAACCCTTTTTATAGTCAAGGGGTTAGCAATACCACGAACGTTCCAAATGAGAGTGTTAAACATTAGAGGAAGACGTGGGTTTACCAATGAGAGCAGAGTTAGCGGATTGCCGCGTAACTCGATCTGAAGGAGCCACCATTTTCTGAGATTTCCGCTTCTTTTGGGAGACTGCAGTGAGCTGTAGACCCCCGACTTCTGTGTGCTGCAGCCGCTCTTCGGCTCCATCCTCACACCCATCGACTTTCTCCATTCCTTCGTTGAGGCAGTGGTCGTCCGGAGCACGCTCGACTTCATCCGCCCAGCTACTGTTGGCAAGAGGAGGAGGAGGTGTATCCCCTACAACCAACTCACCCTCTTCATGTGTCCGCTCAACGTCAGGGTTTTGGTGAGTGACGATCGCTGCCACCTGGGAGTTAATGGCAGTAACCGCCACTTCTGAAGTCGCCACATCTTGTGCAGTTCCCGTCGACTTAATAATGCCAGTTATTTCAGTTGGCAAATCATGCACTGGGCTGAGAGCTTCGTTAATGAGTATGGTGGAGTCCGGAGGATTAATTGTCTCATTAATTGGCAAATTTATAAGAGTGTTCTCCTCCCCTTGAGCAAACGTGGCAACTGGAACCTGACCTAGGGATGTCGAGGCAGTTGCATGGGTTTGTGCAGGAAGAACGTCAGGAGCAATTTCCTCATTGGTTCTTCTCAGAATAGATGTGACCTTCAATCCCATCGGCCCAGGCCTACTTGTCTCCCCTTCTACCCCTTGGTGATGCTGAGTATCAGTTTTCGCTACCTCTTTCCCTTTGTTTTTCAATTTGTAAGTCGACATTTGATGGCCTTGATGATAACAGTGAGAACAATACAGAGGAATATACTCATATTCTACATTCTGCCAAAAGCTCCTTCCACGCGATCGATTTATTCGAACTCTGTGTTGTATAGGCTTGCTCGCATCTACTTCAACAAATACCCTGGCCCTACTAGGACGAGAAAGATCCGTCGTGGCTCTGTCAAGTTTTAGAGGATTACCAATCAATGAAGCAATCGCAAATAACGCCTCCTTTGCATAGAGATGATGAGGCAGATCAGAAAGATCTACCCAGACAGGCATGATCGATGATTCATACATCGGAGAGAAATCAGGAACCCATTTAAAAACACGCATCGGGGCACGCGAGATGAACCAAACGTCCTTCGATCGGAGTCGGAGGAAGTCCTCCTCCAATGAAGGCCGAATAAGGATGTGTTTACGATCGATGATGCCCGCTTTCATTTCCCCTTTGAACTGAAAACCTGAGAGGGCCTTACGAATCATCTCAATGGAAGGCTTACTATGGGAAAATTTTCCCACAAGAGCAAACCGGAGAGGAGAAGACAGAGTTTGTTCCTCCTCATCCAAAAAAGCGATCGCGGGAGCGCCTTTGTATGATGATAGCTGTCGCGCGGCCAGGCGAGGGGGTTCCTCAGCCCGGCCAACGATCGCATCGACAAAGGACTTCGCCATCCTTTGTTGACGCCGGCCCGGCCAATGGCCTAGCCGGAGTCGGTAAGGGGCAAAGCTCGACCAGGATCTAGGTGCGGCGTTCCAGGGCAACGCGCGTTCTCGTATATATATATATATATATATATATATATATATATATATATATATATATATATATATATTTATATATATATATATATATGTGTGTATACATAATTTAGATTGTGAGTATATACGTTTTTATCTAGGGGGGGGGTGTGTGTGTGTGTCTATATATATATATATATATATATGGAACCAGGTAAATAGTTTCTGGAATCCCTCCCACTGGGATTCGAACTCCTGACCACTCGGGCCACATGCATCTCTCTTAACCATTAGAATAATATATATATATATATATATATATATATATAAATATAGATATATTCCAGCCCAACTGTCACGCCCCAGAACTAGAATACTGGCAAATAGGGACGGACCAGGCTAGCTATGTATTTCAAAGTACTCCAGTACACCAAAATAACGTATAAGTTGTATAGACATGGGGGTTACTACTAGTTGCCAACAGTCAATCCTAGGTCGAACGATCCTATGTATCTCAATCACAGGCAAAATACAAAGTACAAGAAGTATGATCATCAAACATAAAATAGTAAATAGTCCCAAACTATATATATATGGATGATCATGAAGCTAGTAATACAAAGTGATGAACTAGCAAGAGTAATAGTCATACATGGTAAGCTCTAGCTATAGTCTAGAATATGCAAATTTTGTTTAGGCCCGTAGGCTAAATGTCAAGATCCAAAACACGAGCTAAACACGTGCTCGGAGGCTAAACGCCACAAAAGAATAATGTACATAACTAGTAGGAGAATGATATAGGAAAACCCACTAAGGTACTCTGGTGCTCCCGGTTGTCACCGTCGAGTAGATGGTACGGAAGATCCTTCGGGCTCCTCTATCAGATCTGGCCAAACAAAACCAGTGGGGTCAGATCCCCAATTGCAAGTGCCACAAAGGAAGACAAACTATGAACTAAAACCAGCAATAACTAATATAGCAATGGATAGAGACAGAAATAAGTAAATACAAATCGAAACTCGTGCACTACCAATGCACTTAACTCGAGAATAGAAAAGACAATAAGCAAAACAACATGGAGCATAGGATAAATAACATGTGACATAAAGTAAACTGTAGATATGTAAGGTAAACGGAAATATGTGAACATGTGAGGTAAACTGAGCATGTGAGCATATAGAGAAATGGTACATGTGAGCATGTAAGATAACTGGAACATGAGAGCATATTAGATAACTGGGACATGTGAGCATGTTAGATAACTGGAACATGTAAGCTTGTTAGAACTATATAGAACGACAAATGATAAGATGACTTAGGAACTATTCCGGGACCCAAGTTACAACCGTAAACCAAACAAGGACCGGGGCTGTAACCCTTCTCCTGAATAAAACTTAGTCTCTAATCAATGTACAACATAGGAATCATGTATAGAGTGTGGGTACTAAATAGGATGATAAATGACAAGATGACTAAGAAAGTATTCCGAAACCCAAGTTACAACACGTAAACCAAACAAGGACCGGGGTTGTAACCCTTCTCCTGAACAGAACTTAGTCTCTAATCATTTATCGGCAAAATAAAGCATAAACAATGATATACTGAAATAAACAAATACGAACACTTCCTAGACAAAAATAGACTAGACTAGACTCCATACAACAATCACGGCCAAGCAATGAGTACGACTTTATACAATAACTAACTAGGGTTATCACAATCCTAATTACTAACATATGCACTTTTGAGAAATCCAATCCAGTTACCTGCCCTACAGACTGTAGAAGCATAGAAAATATGGGGTTCATACGGATCACAACTGACCGCATGATTACTTTGGGCCAAATTGGTTCGCATAAAGAAGAGCCGCATGACCGACTCGACATGCCCCCTGCGCGGCCCATTTTCACTATCTCATATTATACATTAAAAAGTAACCAGACTGATTTGAGCCGCAGAAGGAAGAGTCGCTTATGCGGCCAAGACGATCGGCCCTTCTGATAAAGCTGACAAACTCTGCCAAAACTGATAAAAATGATAGCTGACACTTTGACAAGAAGAAGATAAGACGTGACACAGGGTCCACGTGCCTGGAAATAGCCATACGGCTAGAAGGACTGCGACCCGAGCCGCATAAACCATAGGCGGCTCAATCTATGTGCTTCATGCGGCCAAGGGTGACTGCAATCTGAGCCGCATAAACTTTATGCGGCCCAAAACAAAGAATCTATGCGGCTCAAAAGTTTCCAAGCTACATACGGACTAAAGGAGACTGTAACTTAAGCCGTATGAGCCTTATGCAGCCCAGCATGGCCGAACACTAAAGGACCTATGCTGCTCAAAATAACTCAAGCAGACTGATCCTATCCTGTGATAGGACACGTGGCAGGCTGACCAAGTCTCAACCACCCAGATTTGCTATAACAAAATCTCAACAAGTCACCAGCTGGCGGCCAAAGAGCGGGTCTTTGTGTGCTGTTGTAGCCACGTGGTCACGTAGCCATCTATGCGGCTCAAGATATCTATTACTATAAATAGCAGGATACCACACCCATGCAAGAGACTGGAAACCTACGAAGGGCAATTTCTTCAAGTGCAAGGATCGTGTCAGATAGTCCAAGGAGTAAGGCAGAGTTGCTACACTTTCCCGAGCCTCCATTGTCACCCCTAGAATAAAAAACTAAATAATTGTACTTAGATTGTTTCTTAGAATTTCTTTCTAGGCTTTCTCTTATACAAGCGAGTTTGCAATCAAGTACAATTCCTCTGTAATTCTTGTTCTTGATATTTAGTTGCAATTACGATGGCGACTATGCCAGGGACATCCTTCTCCTCTGATGAGAAGTTGGTGACATAATCTGACGCATCCAAGCTCGGATCTAAGCAGCAAATGCTCGTGGTTCATTTTGACCAACATGCATTCAGAAAAATGCTCTCTGACGGAAGCGCCAGTCCGTCACAACCAGGTTTTCGAAGAAGCTCCTTCTGCAGCCTAAGACGATGATCAAAGCTCTTCTGCGGCCTTGCTTTCGACCATGAAGAACTCCACTGTCCCCAAATCCAGCAAAGAAAAATACTATGATGCTGAGTTTTTGGGGGCACAAGGGAAATCCATGCGGACGAGGAAGAGGTCGCATAAGAGAGATGAACAGTCTGCATATACGGCAACTAACTCTGGCCGCAGGTGGATGGCCCATACGACAGCCAACTCTGGCCGTAGGCGGATGACCCATGCGGCAGTCAACTATGACCGCAGGCAGATGGCCAATACGGCAGCCAACTCTGGCCGCAGGCAGATGGCCCATACGGTTGCCAACTCTGGACACAGACAGGGTGTCTCATGCGGCCCTGTCAAAAGCTCTGTGTTCGACCGTCTCTCATGCGGGTCCGACTCCATGCGGCCCATTAAGAATATGGAATATTCCAATATGGACACTTCTTACTATACACCTTCAGGTTTTAAATAGAAGAAGTCTAGCCCCAGAACCAGAATACTAGAAAGTAGGGGCGAAACAAAGCCAGCTACGTGTATTAGAGTATGCCAGTACCCCAATATACGATAAAAGCTATCTAGAAGACAAGTGGGAAGACTCTAGCATGCCACTGACGACTCCTATGGTCGAACAAATCCTATCTCAATCCAACAACAACAAGTATCAAGAGTATATCAAATATGAAAGTAAAGAGGCATCCCAAAAAACTATATCATACATGATCATGAAGCTAGTGAATACAAAATGCTACACTAGCAAAGTACCAATATACATGATCACTATATCAGTCTAGATCTAATATAATACATCATGTTGATCGAAGTCTGAGAAAGTCTCAAAATAATAGGGCTAACACATGCCCTAGCTAACACCACCAAAATGAAATGAACCGCAAGTGGTAAGAAGAGGGAACCCACTCGCGAGGAGGAACAACCGCGGATCTAAGCAGGCGGCGGGTCATCCAGAGAAAGGTATGGAGAATCCTCGGGCTCCAGCGGTAAATCTGGCCAAACAAAACCAGTGGGGTCAGGCCCCAAATAGGAAGTACCACAAGGAAGCTCGAGGTGAACGACAAAACCCAACAACAACACAACAACATAGTGACAGAAATAAATAAAGATGGTTCGAGACTAGTGCGGTACCAATGCACGTATCTCGAGAATATAAATGACTGAATGGAAATACTGAACCGTATAGCAATAGAGAACAATAAGCCAATGAGCAACAAGGGACTTAGGAACTACTCGAAGTCGGAGCCACAACCCTTAAACCAAACAAGGACCGGGGTTGCAGATATTTTCCCGAGCAGAACTTAGTCTCTGGCCACTCGACGACACAAGAGAATATAAGGTAACACACAATCAAAAGTGCACGGCCAATCATTGCCTACGGCTTTCTATTATTAACTAGCTAGGGTTATCACAATCCTAATTACTAGTATGCAAGTTGAGGAACTTCAATACCACCTACGCTGCAGTAACTCGGATGGCCAAGGGGGCGATGACGGTAGAAGAAAAGAAATAAAATCAACCAAACAATCTCAATCAATAGTAGATAAACATCTACTCCAAAAATGAAACATATCAATAGTAGATAAACAACATCTACTCAATAACATATCAATAGTAGATAAACATCTACTCAATCAATAGTGGACAGGGGCCCACGCCAATCGGGGTTATCCCTGCCACTGTGGGGGCCCATAGCAATCCGAGTACGCGGTAGCATGAAGTGTCCTCCCCTCCCAATGATCTATATAAGTTTACTAGTCAATTACCTATAACATTCGTTTTTAATTCTCAAGTCGTGGACACTCAAGAATCGTCCTATAATGACGAGCCATGGGTACAAGTCATTTGCGAGATATCTCTGGCAAATGTTCTCAATACACATTACGCGCGATACAATAGACAATACTCACACTCGATTGTCCATTGCCACGATGCAATAGATTAAACATTCAACAAGCTATATCCACGGTGTCAAGAAAGAACATGTACTCATATCTCGGGTCTAGAAATCAATAAGAAAATAAAGTCATGAGTGCGGTACTACGAGCCACTAAGTCAAGCTAGGCATATACAGTAATCTGGAGTGCACCATAACAGGCCACTATCTATAATCTGGACATAGAACAATACGTGAACATAAGCATGTACCATATATATAGAGTGTACAATCATTCTTTAACTATCCAAGGTCATCTAATCATGTTAAGAGTCTATTACAATCGAGAAAATATCAAAAACGGACGAAAACGGGCAAAAAACGGACAAAAACAGCCTAAAACAGCATAAAACGGCATACCGGCGGTATACTGCGGCATACCGGCGGTATACCGGACTAAAGACAGTAAGTTTCTGGTGCCAAAAACTGGCATACCGGCGGTATACTACGGCATACCGGCGGTATGCCGTTTTTCCAAACAGCAACAAAATCCAGATTTTTGGTAAAACTCGTTTCGGCCATAAAAACTTCATTTCAAATCGAAATTCGGACTTTCAAAAGTCAAAATTGAATAGAATTGAATTTCCTACAACATGGAAGTATTAGTTTTCACAAATTAAAACATTTGATAGATCAAAACCTCCAAATACTCAAAAATTATATGTAGAAACTCAGATCTATGCCATATTATCGATCAAAACCAAAAGTGCTATACATTAAACTTGTTAACAATTTAGAGGAGCATATTATAGAACAATAAAACTTTAATTTCTATGAAAAACAAAAATAAAGTATGGTCATATCACTTTTGAGCAAGATGTACTTGCCTAGGTTTTAGCAACCAAGCCTAATCTTCCACTCTACCACCAAGAGGGGTTCCGAAACCACACTCTAGGCCTCAAGGCCAAGCCTTCCTAAGCTTGAGGAAGAGGGAAGAGAGTGAAGAGGAAATGGTGAAGGAAAGAAAAGAGAGAGGACAGAGAAACTCATAGGATATATATAGAAGGGGTGAATTAATCTTAGCCGTTGGATCGTGATCCGTGTCAAAATTCTAGATCAATCCTAGCCATTGAAAGAAAACCAATTGTCCATTGGATAATAGAATGCATCTACACTATTCACGAAAATATCTAAATACTATTCATCAAAATATCCAAAACACTATTTATGAAAATATCGGAAACACTATTCACGAAAATATCTGAAATCGAAAATATCTAAAATGTGGAAAAATCTGTCCAGACGACATGCCGTCGGTATACTCCGGTACACCATCGGTATGCCGGCCAAGGAAAATCTATATTTTGGAAAAAAAATTTAAAGCGTTCCAAAAACCGAGAAAATACGAAATGTAATACAAAATACGTATCCGTATATAAATACCGATACTGTGAGACGAGTCTCACAACTCTCCACAACTTAGAAAAATTCTGTCCTCGGAATTTCCTAAAGCCAATCGAGCAAAAAATACACATGCTAAAATAATGTAAAATCATAACACATTAAAAGAAAACATCCCGTGTACAAGTGATATTTGAGATACAGAATTTAAATAAATGCGGAAAAATAAATATATACATATATAATACAAGAAAAGGAGGCATATGAAATAATATACCCCTGAGTCAGTTGAGTAGGGATTCGTCCTCGCTTGCCTACGCTGACTCACAAAGTGGACAAGGGTCAAGTTTCGAAGTAAGTCGGTACCAACGACTCAGTCGAAGACATGACTCTAATCCAGGACGCACCTACGTAGTCGGGATACATGATAGATATCGTATATCACGAGATACGGAGGAAGATGAGTGGTACGAGAAACTCGCGTTCACTCGCCGAATATGTCAAGTCGACCTTTGCATTCCGGGTATGAATGAAATGCAAGGCCGTCAACGGAACCCAAGAGTAAGATAAACTGAAGGAATGCTCAAAATCTCACCTACAATCTGACCGCCCTCTGCCAACAGCTCCTGCAAGCTCATGTTGAAAGCCTGTCCACGCATCACGGGTACTCGTGTAGTCTGCTGCTGGCTCGGTCCTGCCCGCAGGGCTTGGGCATACTGTGTTGGACGCTGGTGATGAAACTGCTGGGACTGCGTCGGAAGCGGGCGCTGAACATAGGATCGTGCTGACTCTGCTGGTCCCCTCTGACCCTCAATCACCAATGGCACTGGGGCAACTGATGAAGCCTCTGGACGTCTACGAGGACAAGACCCAACCATATGATCAGATGCGCCGCATCCGAGACACTGACCGTTGGCCCTCCTGCACTGGGCCCTGGTATGCCTTGGCTTTCCACAGTAATCACATCCTGGCGGACCTGACTGCCTGGATTGCTATACTGATGCCACTGTCGGGGCTGATGATACTGTCTGACGAGGAGGTCGATGATCTGGAGCTCTGACTGCTGGAGCTGGAGCTGAGGACTGAATGGTAATGCCCCTCATAGTCGAGTGTGACCTCTTCTGACCTCCGGACCTTTCTGCTATCCTCTGACTGGTCATCTCCAAGGATCTGGCTGCTCTCAGTACTGTATCATAGGTGTTATAAAAATGGCCCACCATAAGCTGTTGAAGCTCCAAGTGTAAGCCCTGCTCGAACCTCCGAGCTCTATCACCATCGGAAGCTACCATGTGTGATGCAAATCGACTGAGCCTACTGAACTCTGACGCATACTGATCCACGGTTCTCGTCTGCTGACGAAGGTTGATGAACTGTTGCTGAAGCTGGAACTTGGCTGAGGTGTGGAAGAACTTCTCCTGGAAGCGCTCCCGAAATGTCTCCCAACTGATATGCCTAGGAAGACCCATCTCCTGTGCTGCCCACCAGTCGCGGGCAATGTCTGATAACTGCAGCTTCACCACTGCTACCCGATCCTCTACTGGAGTCCTAGCTGCCTCCAAAATAGCCTCGGTGTCCTGAAGCCAAGAATCGGCTGATACTGCATCTTCGGTGCCGAAGAACTGAGCTGGACGCAGACGACTAAAGTCGGATGCTGAGTTGTGACCATGACGTCCACTCGCCTCCAAAGCTACTGTAACGCCCTGGCAGAGGGTGTTGTTGGTATGGTCCTGGCCCTGCTGCAACTGCTGGTACAACTGAACCACCTGCTGCTGGATCTGAAGCTGATTCTGATGTTGCTGTTGTTATGCCTCCATCATGCCCCGTATCATCTCGAGTATGGCATGCTGGTCTACCTGGGCTGGCTGTACTGAAGGGACTGACGGAGCTGGCTGAGATGACTGAACAGGAACAGACTGAGCTGCCGACGGATGCTGAGATTGTGCGGGATTCTGATTCTGCGGAGGAGGGGTCTGATCATGACCTTCCATCTGAGCTGCCTGAGACGGCGGAGCAACTGAACCTTCGAAAGAAGAAGTAGGCGGTGTGTCCCTGAAAGATAAGGACACGAGGTATCAATAATGGACAGGAATAGAACAAGGATATGTCAATCATGTTTACAGTTCAAGGAAAACGAGAATGTGATAAGCAAAGAGAGATCAAATGAAGACAAATATAGGATTGAGATTCTAACAAGATGAATCCCCCACAAGTCTGAAGACAGACCTGCATGGGCCACCAAAAAACCCTGTCACGCCCCAGAACCAGAATACTGGAAAGTAGGGGCGAAACAAAGCCAGCTACGTGTATTAGAGTACGCCAGTACCCCAATATACGATAAAAGCTGTCTAGAAGACAAGTGGGAAGACTCTAGCATGCCACTGACGACTCCTATGGTCGAACAAATCCTATCTCAATCCAACAACAACAAGTATCAAGAGTATATCAAATATGAAAGTAAAGAGGCATCCCAAAATACTATATCATACATGAACATGAAGCTAGTGAATACAAAATGCTATACTAGCAAAGTACCAATATACATGATCACTATATCAGTCTAGATCTAATATAATACATCATGTTGACCGAAGTCTGAAAAAGTCTCAAAATAATAGGGCTAACACATGCCCTAGCTAACACCACCAAAATGAAATGAACCGCAAGTGGTAAGAAGAGGGAACCCACTCGCGAGGAGGAACAACCGCGGATCTAAGCAGGCGGCGGGTCATCCAGAGAAAGGTATGGAGAATCCTCGGGCTCCAGCGGTAAATCTGGCCAAACAAAACCAGTGGGGTCAGGCCCCAAATAGCAAGTACCACAAGGAAGCTCGAGGTGAACGACAAAACCCAACAACAACACAACAACATAGTGACAGAAATAAATAAAGATGGTTCGAGACTAGTGCGGTACCAATACACGTATCTCGAGAATATAAATGACTGAATGGAAATACTGAACCGTATAGCAATAGAGAACAATAAGCTAATGAGCAACAAGGGACTTAGGAACTACTCGAAGTCGGAGCCACAACCCTTAAACCAAACAAGGACCGGGGTTGCAGATATTTTCCCGAGCAGAACTTAGTCTCTGGCCACTCGACGACACAAGAGAATATAAGGTAACACACAATCAAAAGTGCACGGCCAATCATTGCCTACGGCTTTCTATCATTAACTAGCTAGGGTTATCACAATCCTAATTACTAGTATGCAAGTTGAGGAACTTCACTACCACCTACGCTGCAGTAACTCGGATGGCCAAGGGGGCGACGACGGTAGAAGAAAAGAAATAAAATCAACCAAACAATCTCAATCAATAGTAGATAAACATCTACTCCAAAAATGAAACATATCAATAGTAGATAAACAACATCTACTCAATAACATATCAATAGTAGATAAACATCTACTCAATCAATAGTGGACAGGGGCCCACGCCAATCGGGGTTATCCCTGCCACTGTGGGGGCCCATAGCGATCCGAGTACGCGGTAGCATGAAGTGTCCTCCCCTCCCAATGATCTATATGAGTTTACTAGTCAATTACCTATAACATTCGTTTTTAATTCTTAAGTCGTGGACACTCAAGAATCGTCCTATAATGACGAGCCATGGGTACAAGTCATTTGCGAGATATCTCTGGCAAATGTTCTCAATACACATTACGTGCGATAATAGACAATACTCACACTCGATTGTCCATTGCCAAGATGCAATAGATTAAACATTCAACAAGCTATATCCACGGTGTCAAGAAAGAACATGTACTCATATCTCGGGTCTAGAAATCAATAAGAAAATCAAGTCATGAGTGCGCTACTACGAGCCACTAAGTCAAGCTAGGCATATACAGTAATCTGGAGTGCACCATAACAGGCCACTATCTATAATCTAGACATAGAACAATACGTGAACATAAGCATGTACCATATATATAGAGTGTACAATCATTCTTTAACTATCCAAGGTCATCTAATCATGTTAAGAGTCCATTACAATCGAGAAACTATCAAAAACGGACGAAAACGGGCAAAAACGGACAAAAACAGCCTAAAACAGCATAAAACGGCATACCGGCGGTATACTGCGGCATACCGGCGGTATACCGGACTAAAGACAGTAAGTTTCTGGTGCCAAAAACCGGCATACCGGCGGTATACTACGGCATACCGGCGGTATGCCGTTTTTCCAAACAGCAACAAAATCCAGATTTTTGGTAAAACTCGTTTCGGCCATAAAAACTTCATTTTAAATCGAAATTCGGACTTTCAAAAGTCAAAATTGAATCAAATTGAATTTTCTACAACATGGAAGTATTAGTTTTCACAAATTAAAACATTTGATAGATCAAAACCTCAAAATACTTAAAAATCATATCTAGAAACTCAGATCTATGCCATATTATCGATCAAAACCAAAAGTGCTATACATTAAACTTGTTAACAATTTAGAGGAGCATATTATAGAACAATAAAACTTTAATTTCTATGAAAAATAAAAATAAAGTATGGTCATATCACTTTTGTGCAAGATGTACTTGCCTAGGTTTTAGCAACCAAGCCTAATCTTCCACTCCACCACCAAGAGGGGTTCCGAAACCACACTCTAGGCCTCAAGGCCAAGCCTTCCTAAGCTTGAGGAAGAGGGAAGAGAGTGAAGAGGAAATGGTGAAGGAAAGAAAAGAGAGAGGAGAGAGAAACTCATAGGATATATATAGAAGGGGTGAATTAATCATAGCCGTTGGATCGTGATCCGTGTCAAAATTCTAGATCAATCCTAGCCATTGAAAGAAAACCAATTGTCCATTGGATAATAGAATGCATCTATACTATTCACGAAAATATCTAAATACTATTCATCAAAATATCCAAAACACTATTTATGAAAATATCGGAAACACTATTCACGAAAATATCTGAAATCGAAAATATCTAAAATGTGGAAAAATCTGTCCGGGCGACATGCCGTCGGTATACTCCGGTACACCATCGGTATGCCGGCCAAGGAAAATCTATATTTTGGAAAAAAAATTTTAAAGCGTTCCAAAAACCGAGAAAATACGAAATGCAATACAAAATACGTATCCGTATATAAATACCGATAATGTGAGACGAGTCTCACAATGCACCCGTGTGCTCGGGATATTCGAGTCCACAAATTGGATGGAAAGGTGGATCAGTCTGCTATCGACTTGCGATAGGTGATTACTCACAAACGCAAGGAGAAAGAAGCAACCTTGGCATGTGATGAGCCCTTTTTGGGACATCGTTGCACCCAGGTCATCATTAACTGCTGCTGCGACAAGTCAGCAGCACCTGAAGATCGCCAGTCTATTTTTCAATGACTGCACCAGCCAGCACCTGTCCGACAACAACTTAAGGAACATATGCAAGTCCCGGGAGGCAAGGAACTCTCTTTCGCCTCATGTAATTCAACTCGGAAGGTTCTTTCCGACAAGGTAGGAAAGAAGACAGGCTCTTCCTGCCTGGCAATCTCAGCCAGCACTGTATGGAAACACTCGTCTGGAGGGTTGCCATTGACAGCCACAGAGGGTGTCTACCTAGGCACTCGATCCAGAAAGAAGCTCCCAACACCTAGGGGTGCATCCTCGACCTCCCTGGGGGTAGATGAAGCAGGGGGTAGCAGTCTCCTCAATATATGCGATAATCCGGTATTTCAAGAGCATACACAGGGGGTAGCGATCTACTTGAATTATGCAACAAACATGGACATCCCTGAGGGTGACCGCCTTCGCCAAGATGATGTGGCTTCCTGCGTAGGGTGTAGAACCCCTTCCGAATACGAGGAAGAGGACATTCTGACGTTCTTCGACGTTTTCTCTGTACGAGGATACGACATAGAGAGTACTTGTTCTACGGTCCCTTCCACATTTATCCACGTGTGGACGGTCTTTATGGCCGACGATGACTATAAAGGACCTACTGATCGGTAATGCCTAGAAGTACTTGAAGCCATGCTCCTATCCCTGGTCAAGTCAGTAGACAAAATCAAAGCCGCTTTGCCGACTTAACCGATAAGGACGCCTAGACAAACAAGCTTGGGACCCACTGTTAACGCGGACTCTAACACGACCGCTCCTTCTTTGGATGAAAATCCTCTAGGAGCATCCGTTCCTTCAGCTGCAGACGAAGCCATGGAGGCAAGGAGGGAAGTCCAGGAGCTTCGAGCAATGTTCAATGCCCGAGACTCCTCTCGAGACCTAAGAATACGACAACCATATCCCATTGCATGGGGAAATATTCCTTTTTTGCCATGGTACAAACCATTTCATATTGATTCGTATGACGAGAAGACCTCTACTAGTCGGTACATGACGTATTTTGAGGTCACAACAAACCACTTACCGTATAGCGATTCCATCCTCACGTGATTATTCATCGAAGTATTGGAGGGGATCGCGTTCGATTGGTACTGCAACCTTCCGGACAACTGCATCCATTCTTTTGAAGGCTTCAAGCACATATTCCTAGAAAGATTCTATGAAGTGGGATATGATGTGACAATTTCATCCCTCATGGACATCGTTCAGGGGGAGAGGGAGCTAGCAAGGAACTATATCGAGCGGTTCCGCCAAACCGCAATGAGATTGCCCCAAGGCAATCCCGAAAGCTCCTTAATTGAAATCTACCAGAAGAAGTTGCTCCCCGCAATCAGCCTCTGGATGGGTGAAGATCAGTTTAGGGATTGGACGACCTTCATCATAAGCGCCACTAATACGGAGGTAAAGTTAAAGAAGGCTCGCCAGTTGGGATTACACATCCCGGATGGAGAGGTCAAAGGCAAACGCCCTGCTACCACCCCAGTAACAACAATACTGTCGGCACCTCCAATAATCGGAAAAATAAAGGGAAACAGGCCATGGTCGCTGGTACGACCAAGAAGCCTGAACAAAAGTAGGCATAATCTCAGTGGCCTATGATGAATTACTCATTCGAAGATAGTCATGTCAAGCCTATCTTCGACATGTTCTTGCCAGGGGACATGATCCAACTCCCTTCGCCAAAGCGCGAGCCTCGAGCGGCGGAGATGGAAGACCCAAAATATTGCCACTACTACCGCTATGTTCATCATTCCACTCATGATTACTTTCAACTAAAGCGGTACATCCAGAGTCTTATCGACTCCAAAGCTCTGTCCCTAGATTTTGAAGAGGTTACCGTGGCAGTGAGCATGGTATCAATCCAGTTCGATGACTTCTCCCCAATAAATACTCAATATGGGGTAATACCTGTCCTCCTGACAATGATGGAGGTTACTAATCTTTTCCCCGTCTGGGACCAGACGACTGGCTTGGTACCTCTCACTACGTCACGAAAAGAGGTCATATGGGTGCACCCAGACTTAGTGCCCAAAGTTACTCAGGAGACATCATCTCCAGCCAACAAGAAGAAGAAAGATCCTGTCATACAATTTCAGCGGAAGCTGAGGAGGCGACGAACGTTGTTATCCGGTCTGGGGCACAAGTCCAGCCCATTTTGGGTAGTTCAATCGAAGACCCTCATCCAGCAACGTTGCCTGCAATGATGTTCAAGGGCCATCTCAGCCTCCACCGACGGACAGGTCCAAGCCGAAGGAAACTCGCTTCGACAGGCCGCTCCGTAAGGATGCACCTCAGGGATTGGAGAGACCTTACAACTTTGATATATTAGCACAACTGGCTAATAAACCGGTAAATTTGTCATTATACGAGCTCGTAAGGCTCTCCAAGGATCTCCGTATTGCACTGAGCAAAGTACTCCAGAATGCCGACACCTACTTAGCCCAGGTCAGACCTACAGGGGAAGACTTATCAACTGATCTCCAGGGCAGCAATTGTGCAGACGCAATGCCCAACATAGTATTCACCCTATAGGACATGTTGATCAAGGCCAACTTGTATGATTACCACTTATACTATACTGGATACATAGGCGACATCAAGGTGGATCGGATGCACATCAATCCTGGCTCGTCGATAAGCATCATCCCGAAAAGCTTGCTTTAAGTCCTCGGCATCCCTATGCACTGGCCAGTGGCGACCAACACTGCCATTAGCAGTTTCAACTCGGGAAGGAGCTATCCCTTAGGAAAGATCAGATTAAAATGTCAGATCGATGACCTGAGGACAGAGGTTACCTGCTATGTCATAGATGCATATACGTCCTACAATATCTTCTTGGGACGTCTATGGATACATGACTATATGATCATGCCATCCACACTCCACCAGTGCTTCAAGTATGTCAGTAAGCACGGCTTCGTGAAGACTGAATTTGCCGATATCGATCCCTTCAAAGGGGTTGAGTCTTATTATTCTTCGGAGGCTTTTCTATATGATGAATCCAAGAAGCACATAACAGACGAACTGGAGGCCATCACAGGGCCAGTGGAACCCTTGAGAATTTATCTCCAGATCCATAAACCGGACAAAGCTGTACCCTTTGTCGCAACTTTGCATAAAGAGGTGCCCAGCTCTCCTGTTCCAGCTGTGCAGTCGGAACCGATGGTCATCTGACTCCCAAGGTCCAGCCAGGAGCCAAAACACGTCATAGTGCCGATGGTGATCCGATTGCCAAAATCCAATCACAGGCAACCGGAAGATGCGAGGCCCTCTGAGGAGCCGATGGTGATCCGATTGCCAAGATCTAGTCAAAAGCAATCGAAAGACACGAAGTCCTCTGCCGAGCTGATGGTTATCCGTCTTTCCAAGACGAGCCGACAACCAAGTGTTGATCTGAAACCCTCAGGCAAGCCAATGCCACAAGAAGAACCCTTGGTGGTCAAGTTTCCCAAGACAGCGTCCCAACCTTCGGTCACGCAGGGGGTAGCTGAAGAGGAGGCAGAAATCATGAAGTATCTTATCTTAAAGGTGGATAGTCCCTCTCCTGATGATGTAATCCTTGTGGACAAAATTCCTTATTTCATCAATAAGAGGCTACCATTGAACTATCCTGAGTGTAATAAACTTAATCTGATGATACTGTAGGGCGCGGTTGGGACGTTAACCTGCACACACAGGTGACAACCGTCTATACCTCAAACTGACTTGCTCCTATTACAGGTACCTACTTCCTAGTCCCAGACAAAAGATAAGGGGATCACACGATCATCTTTGGCCGAAAAGAAGGTCCTCAACCCTTCATGCCTCAATAGTTTGATGACGAACCCAATACTGGAAGATTACCGCTCTACCTTTATAGTCCTCAAGCCAAGTACTTTATGCAAAAGCAGGGGGACGACATGGAGGCTACCCCATGTCTGAATTATCGCAACAGTCGACGATCGCCTCTGCAGCTGTCAACCCAGGCTAGAAAACCTCGGGATTATTATGGCAAGTCCAAATGCGGCCTCGGCACTAGCAACAACGCCCAAGAACTACGATGAAGAATGCAAGTGGCATTCTTACTCATCCGAATCACCTGCACACGATTCCGATGACAGCATTGGAGATATATTCAGACAAACATTATCTGTCAACATGGCATCCACTGACATTGAAGAGGAAGACGAAGATCTACTCGAACCTCTTGAGTTGAAGCTATGAGTCCAACAACTGGATGTACAATTGGAGAAGCGATTTGAACTATGTGACCCTTCTACTGAAGATGGGGTCATGCAAGTTTACCTCGGTGATAAATCCTCTCCAAAGCCAATCTTCATCATTAAAAGCCTGACGGACGACGAGCGGGAGTCGTTGTTGTAACTCGTTAGAGAGTATATTGATGTTTTCGCTTGGAGCTATGAAGACATGCCAGGGTTAAACCCCAAGATCGTACTTCATAAGCTCAATATTCATCCGGACACAAAACCAGTCAAGAAACAACAACGGCGGTTCCATCCAGACATTATGAACTCTATTAAAGCAGAAGTAAATAAGATTATAGCTAGCAGTTTTATCCGCAAGTAGCAGCATCCAGACTGGATAGCTAATATAGTACCAGTTGTCAAAAAGAACATAAAGATTCGAATCTGCATCGACTTTTGTAATCTGAATGTGGCATATCCTAAGGATGAATTCCTTCTTTCCATCACCGACATAATGATCGATAATACATGTGGCTTCGAGCGTATGTCCTTTATGGATGGCTTTTTCAGGATACAATCAAATCAAAATATCTCCTGACGATGAGAAGCATACGTCATTTCGAACACCGATCGGTGTGTATTGTTACACAGTCATGCCTTTCGGCCTAAAGAACGCTGGTGCTACATATCAATGAGCTATGGCCGTCATCTTCAGAGATCACTTGCGCAAGACGGTGGAGTGTTACGTTGACGACATCGCCGTCAAAAGGTGCTCCAAGGATGATCACTTACACGATTTTAGGACAGTATTCGACCTTATGCGAGCGTACAATCTGAAGATGAATCCCATCAAGTCCTTCCTGGGTGTGTCCAGTGGAAAGTTCTTGGGCTTTATCATTACTTCTCGGGGCATTCACATAGAATCCGATGAGACAAAGGCAATCCTGGAGACGAGTCCACCGATAAACCTCCGTGAACTCTACGGCCTTCAGAAAAGACTAGCCTACATCAGGAGGTTCATATCTATCCTCTCACGGTGATGTCAACTCTTCACACAACTCATAAAGAAAGGTGCCTCTTTCATATAGAATGAAGAATGTTAATGCGCCTTTGATGATATTAAGGAATACCTGTCGAATCTGCCAGTTCTGGTAGCCCCGATTGCCGGAAAGCCTTTCCTGCTCTATATACGGGCGATGGAACACTTCTTCGACGCCTTGCTAGCACAGAACAATGATGCGGGACACGAACAAGCCATCTATTATCTCAGCCGAATGATGGTGGGGCCAAAGCATAGGCACACCGCCGTGGAGAAGGAATATCTTGCCTTGGTGTTCGCCATTCAGAAAATATGACACTATGTGACAGGGCAGACCATCCATGTTGTCTCACGAGTTAATCCCCTCAGGGTTCTCATGACCAAGCCAGGCGTACTCAGTTCTCGTCTAGCCACATGGGCGCTACTGTTATCCCCCTACGACATGGTCTTCGTTCCACAGAAGGTTGTCAAAGGTTAAGCCTTGGCCAACTTTCTAGCATCCCATCCAGGCTCAGAGACAGCCAGAATCTATGTGAAATCCCAAACAAAGTCATTAACTTAAACATGACTTCCCATGATGACGTTTGGCGAATGTTCTTTGACGGTGCTTCAAGAACAGGGACACAAGGTGATATCGTCGCTGGAGTCGGGGGTAGTATTAATTTCTCCCTCTAGGTTGGTAGTAAATCGGGCATATTCTCTCATAAAACCTTGTTCAAACAATGTATCCGAATATAACGCTCTAGTCATCGGACTCCGACTCGCAAAAGAGGTAGGGGTCAAATACCTGAAAGCGTATGACGACTCACAGCTGATTGTTAATCAGATCCGAGGCTCATACGAGATTCGTAATGCGGACCTGATTCCTTACCATCAGACAGCAATTGCCATCATTTTAACCTTGGAGGGGTTCTTCATAGAGCATGTTCCTAGGCTCCAGAATATTGAAGCTGATGCCCTAGAAGGCCTTGCCACTTCTTTGGCGGTTCCAAATTATGATCATTATCTAGTCGACGTGATAGTCCATGAGTTGGTCTGTCCCAAAAATAACGTTCAACTGGATATGAGTTACTCCGTCCAGATAACCAATGACATGCAACACTGGAGACTCCCATTCATCGACTTTGCAGTCTATGGAATCCTGCCTGAGAATATAAAAGAAGCAACTTCAATCAGAAGGCCTTCTCTCAGATTCTTTTATGACACGGAAATAAAAATGTTATATCGACGATCTTACGACGGGCTGCTGTTAAGATGTATGTCAAATACAGAAGCCAAAGAAGCATTACGCGAGGCACACGACGACGTTTGTGGGGCTCACCAAGCTGGATCGAAGTTGCAGGATCATCTCCGTCGGATGGGCTACTACTAGCCTACGATGGTAGCAGACGCAGTCAACTTTGCAAAGAAGTGTAAGGCTTGTCTGATCTACGCAAATTTTATACATCTGTCGTCCAAATTCTTGCACCCAACGGTAGCCTCTTGGCCCTTTAAAGCATGGGGAATGGACATCATTGGCCCTATCACCCCGCCGTCGTCCAAAGGGCACCGGTTTATACTTGCAATCACCGATTACTTCTCCAAGTAGACGAAAGCTGTTCCGCTGGCAGTGGTAAAGGCATTAAACCTGATCAGTTTTATAAAATATCACGTCATTTATCGTTTTAGACTACCACGAAGGATCATTCATGACAATGGTCCACAGTTCGCAAGCCATGCCTTCTATCGATTCTGTGACAAGAATCGGATTCAGAATGTTGCTTCAATAGCATATAACCCATCATCTAATGGCCTGGCCGAAGCCTTTGACAAGACCATGATCAAACTTCTCAAGAAGTTCGTGTCTTCAAACAAACGCGACTGGAATAAAAAGTTGGGCGAGTGCCTACAGGCGTACCGTACTACGAGTCGGACAGCTACATGAAATACACCATTCTCTCTGGTGTACGGAAGCGATGTCGTTCTTCCATTGGAGATCAGAATCCCTAACTTCGTGTGACCCTTACTTACCGGTTGACATCTGACGATAACTACTGTCGACGGCTATAAGAATTGGAAGCTTTAGACGAGAAGCGCTTGCAAGCTCAGCAAAGCATCGAGCTCTATCAAGAACGCATCTCTCGGGCCTTCAATAAGAAAGTCAAGCCGAGGACATTCCAAATAGGCGATCTCATCTTGGCCGTTCATAAACCGACGGTTATGACTCACAAAACTGCCAGCAAAATCCAGCACTAAGTGGGAGGGTCCATTCATCATCGAGACCGTTTTCTCCAACGGCACATACCGACTCGCGAAGCAGAACGGAGACTTGCTCATAATGCCCATAAACGACAAATTCCTGAAGAATACTATGTCTTAAGACATGCTACTACTTCCTTAAACCACTAAATCTCCCAAACCATCGAGTTATGTACACCAAGTACCTCTTAACTCACACTCTATTTTACTCCGAATAGATTCACATCGCATCTTCCTGAGTGGCAAGTCATGTATGTTGATACCTCTGAACTTTCACTCTAATGTTTTATCACACAGAAAACTTCCTGGTCCTGATTATCGCGTATCATGTCTATATTACCTCTGATATCGATAGTCTCTTGACTGAACACCTGTAACCAACCTGGGATAAAAGTCATGGTGTTAAGACCACAAAACCTATCACGTCCATATTACCTCTGTTGGGTTTTGTCTCAAAATCTATTACTCGTACCACCAGTGCGCAGAAGAGTAATAGGTCCACCAATGATTATTCCTGATTATCGTGTGTCACGTCCATATTACCTCTGATACCGATAGTCTTTCGACTTAACATCTGTACCCAACCCGGGATAAAAGACATGGTGTTAAGACCACAAAACCTATCATGTCCATATTACCTCTGTTGGAGTTTGTCTCAAAATCTATTACTCGCACCACCAGTGCGCAAAAGTGTAATAGGTCCACCAAAGATTATTTCCGATTATCGTGTGTCACGTCCATATTACCTCTGATACAGGTAGTCTCTCGACTTAACAACTATACCCAACCCAGGATAAAGGACATGGTGTTAAGACCACGAAAACCTATCATGTCCATATTACCTCTGTTAGGGTTTTGTCTCAAAATCTATTAGTCGTACCACCAGTGCGCAGAAGAGTAATAGGTCCACCAAAGATTATTCCTGATTATCGTGTGTCACGTCCATATTACCTCTGATACCGATAGTCTCCCGACTTAACACCTGTATGCAACCCAGGATAAAAGATATGGTATTAAGACCACAAAACCTATCACATCCATATTACCTCTGTTGGGTTTTGTCTCAAAATCTATTACTCGTACCACAGTGCACAGAAGAGTAATAGGTCCACCAAAGATTATTCCTGATTATCGTGTGTCACGTCTATATTACCTCTGATACCAATAGTCTATTGATTTAACACCTGTACCCAACCTAGATAAAAGACATAGTGTTAAGACCACAAAACCTATCACGTCCATATTACCTCTGTTTGGTTTTGTTTCAAATCTATTACCCGCACCACCAGTGGACAAGAGGGTAATAGGTCCACAGAATTTATCCTAATCTATTACTCGCACCATCGGTGCACAAAAAGAGTAATAGGTCTACAAAAATCATTCAAAACTGTTGCTCACATCTCCAGATGCACAAAAGGGCAATAGGTCCACAAATAGTCCTCCAGTGGGATTTCCTTCATCAAAACACAAATGATGTATTAGGCCCTCTAGTACAAGCACCACAAATACTACAAGCAAATAATGGAGTGAATGTATTCTGTTTATTCAAAATCAGCTGCATTCATATGATTATATCTAAAAAAAAGAAAAAGAAAAAAAGAGACTCGTCACAAGAATGAGCAAACCACAAAGGTTCTTTATTTCTTCATCTAGACAGGAAGTAAAGGATTACATTGATGTCCAAAAGAAACAAAACACAAACTACAGCTAAAGACAGACAGAAATACCAAGACAAAATATGAACATTTATTTTACATATTCTCGGAAACAAATATGGCTACCTACAGATCCTTAAAGTCAAGGATCATAGTTGTGTTGAGGCATATACCATTCCCTCAGCCATTTCTCATACGAAGAATCAATTTGATTAAGGTCCTCGGTGGGGGTAGGAGTGTCAGAATGCCCAGTGCTACTACCCTCGGACTTGGGCTCCTCTTTTACAACAATTTCAATCTTGGGAGTAATTCTATCCCCGATGGACGCCAGCTCTCCTTTATTTCAACTTTTGGTATCACCACCTCCTTAACAAGAGGTGACTCTTGTTTGACGAGATGAGGCAGCATCTCCTCCTTCACAGTGGTCTCAGCCTTCGGCATGGATGCTGCAAAAAACAAAAAAAGAAGATAGTCATATGAAAATAAAGTGAATGGGCTCCTTTTCAGCTATGCAGCCTAGACAAACAGAACCTATGCGGCCTAGTTATGAGGGATACACATGCGGCTTAAGAATATAAGATGCATGCGACTCAGTCATGCAGTGCTCATGCTGCTCAATCATGAGGCACTTACACAGTTTTGTTATACAGTGCTCATGCGGCTCAATCATGAGGCATTTATGCGGTCCAAATTATACAGTGCATATGCGGATAAGTCTTGAGGCACTTATAAGGATCAGTCTTGAGGCACTTATGCGGTTCAGTTATGCAGTACTCATGCGGATCAATCAAGGAATCACTTATGCGGTCCAATTATGAAATACATATACGGCTTGGACAGGGTCAATTATGTAGCGCTCATGCGACCCAGTCAAGAGGCACCCATGCGGGTCAATAACGCTTATGCGGCTCAGCCCATGCGGCCCTATCATACAGAACACATACGATCCAATGAGATAGGACATGCATCAATCATGCCTGACGCACAAAGGCGATACATGACAGGCCGACGCATAAAATATGCGATATGGCCATTCAAAATTTACTCTTCGTCCGTACCTTTGATAGGGGTTGCACGTCGGGATGAATGAAAGGAAAGTCCGCAGCTCTCGACGGAGAGGCGAGTTTCTTCCTTTTGGCCGTAGCACCAGTCGACTTGGGAGATTTTAGAGCCATGGATAACTGGGACAGGAAGGATGACAGAGACAATAAAGACGAAGAAGAAAAATCTCTTTCCGAATGACCCATATTTATAAGGTTTTCAAAAGAGCGTCATTTCGATTCTTGAGTCCATTAAAGATAATGATAACATTTGGGAATTTTATCCTTAGTAACCGTCAACTTTATCTCGAAGACAGCACCAAATCCAAAACCAAATCAAGACATTAAATGCAGCAATGATAACTGGCAGTCTGGATGGGATCTCCCTGCGGCACAAGATCTCCCTGCGGCTTAAAATGTCCCTGCGGCACAAGGTCCCTCTTCATTCGAAGAACTCCCTGTGGCTTGACCTATCTCCATGCTTCTTATTCAAAGTATTCCAAATTTGCAATTTGAAAACTTTGAAGGGGTTCTTGTAGAAGCATGGAAAATATGGGGTTCATGCGAATCACAACTGACTGCATCAGTACTTTGGGCCAAATTGTTTCGCATAAAGAAGAGCCGTATGACAGACTCGACATGTCCCATGCGACCTATCTTTACTATCTCAGATTATATATTAAAAAGCAACCAGACTGATTTGAGTCGTAGAAGAAAGAGTCGCTTATACGGCCAAGACGATCGGCCCTTCTGATAAAGTTGACAAACTCTGTTAAAACTGACAAAACTGACAGCTGACACTCTGACAAGAAGAAAATAAAACATGACATAGGGTCCACGTGCCTGGACATGGCCATGCGGCCAGAAGGACTGCGACCCAAGCCGCATGAACCTTATGCAGCTAAATCTATGTGCTTCATGCGGCCAAGGGTGACTGCAATCTGAGCCGTATGAGCTTTATGCGGCCCAGAATATAGAATCTATTTGGCTTAAAGTCCCCAAGCTACGTGCAGACTAAAGGAGACTGTGACTTAAGTCGCATGAGTCTTATGCGGTCCAGCATGGTCGAACACTAAAAGACCTATGTGGCTCAAAATGACTCAAGCAGACTGATCCCATCCTGCGATAGGACACGTGGCAGGCTGACCAAGTCTCAACCACCCAGATTTGCTGCAACAAAATCTCAACAAGTCACCAGATGGCGGCCAAAGAGCGAGTCTTTGTGTGTTGCTGTAGCCACGTGGTCACATAGCCATCAATGCGGCTCAGGATATCTATTACTATAAATAGCAGGGTACCACATCCATGCAAGAGGCTGGCAACCTACGAAGGGTAATTTCTTCAAGAGAAACGATCGTGTCAGATAGTCCAAGGTGTAAGACAGAGTTGCTACACTTTCCTGAGCCTCCATCGTCACCTCCCAGAATAAAAAAACTAAACAATTGTACTTAGATTGTTTCCTAGGATTTCTTTCTAGGCTTTCTCTTGTAAAACGAGTTTGTAATCAAGTTCAATTCTTCTGTAATTCGTGTTCTTGATATTTAATGGCAAACACAGACTACCCAACTTATCTAGGCCAAAAGGAAAAGAAAGTAATGGTGGATACATCGCTCGGAAGACAAATGTATCCTAAGATATAATAGTGGGTACATCGCCCAGGAGATAAATGTACCCTAAAACATATAAAAGGTGCGACACTCGATGGTGGCTGGAAGTGTGCTCATCATGACAGATAGCTCCAAATCCATTCAGATTGGGGCCGGAACAAAGGGCTTGTAGGCAACCAAAAAATTCTCTCCTTCCATTGCATCTAGGTAATCAAGCTAGTTATTTAGTCCTTAACGTTTTCTTGTTGGATTCTGGGTGTGGCATTCCGCAGAATCCATCTTAGACATGATAGACAAAAGCAAGAATGTACACTACAACAAGCGATAACAAAAAATATATAATAAGCTGGAAGCTAGAAGTGCGCTACGACAAGCCACTATAGAGAAAATAGGGAGTGGGCAAAGACGGGCCACTATCATGTAAGTAAGGAAAGACATATATAATAATCTGGTAAGCAAAGAAGACATGTAACATGAGTGCGCCACGACGGGCCACTATCTAGCAAGCAAAGAAGACATGTAACATGGGTGCACCACGACAGGCCACTATCTAGTAAGCAAAGAAGACATGTAACATAGGTGTACCACGACGGGCCACTATCTACATTATCAAGATGGGATCATGTTGTCATGTTTAAGTTAAGTTTAATATTAACAAGTTATCAAGTTGGGTCGTCGCATTTTAGGTCAAATATAGAAAAGCATGCAAAGAATATCAAAAACTGTGATTAAACTATCTGTCACATATGAACTCCAATTAAAGTAAAACAAAAAGATTCTTGAAGCCAAGACAAATATCTACAACTTTTATGTTTTGAGTTTTTCAAGATTCTAGCTACAAAATAGCTTAAACAAGCAAAAACAACCATTCAGGGCAATTTGCGCACGGGCGCACTGTACGTGCTGGCAAAACTGTCTACGGCACAGGTACGCGTATGCATATCGCACGATCTGTGCACTGCACGTAAAACGTACTGCATGTACGGGCAAAATTGCCTACGGCGTAAGGTGCGCACAAGCACGACGCACGGGTGCGTAACGGAAAATCGTACGGGCGCGCGAGATGTGCTACGCGTGCGAGCAAAAATGCCCACGGCGCAAGGTACGCACGGTAGAAAATTGTGCTGGCCCACAGCGCACGAGATACGTTGCACGCACAGGTAAAAATGCCCACGATACAAGCTGCACGCAAGCACGACGTGCGGGCGTGCAAGATGCGCTGCACGCACGGGCAAAAATGCCTACAGCGCAAGCACAACGCGCGGCAAAAACGATGTGTACGGCACTGTTCATCGTCTCGAGAGCACCAAAAGGTGTGGGGAACCTATGAACACGAAAAATGGCATAACTAACTCAAAATAAATCGAAATCAAGTGGTTAAAGAGCCAAAATTTGGTTGAATGAAATCTCCTACAACATGGAACCCTTAGATATCAGAAATAACAAAGTTTAAGAGATCAAAACCAAGAAAAACAAGAAAAGTTACAAACTTAGATCTATAGAAATGTTACTATCAAAACCGAAAACTTCAAGTTCTAATGAGGCTTAGAATTATGCAAGGAAGAGAATAGAACAAAAAAAATGACAACAAAACTATATTGTTCAAGATTTTGTAAGATGTACTTACCTAGGGTTAAGCTCCAAGTGGAAGAGGAGAGAAAAAGAAATAAAGAGAGAGAGAGAGGAGTTAGTTTTTATACAAAACACTTCTCATCTAAAACCAACCCAAACCAAGCCAAGTTGAACAAATCAAATTAAACCAAGTCAAGATTAAACCAAGGCAAGGCTAAGAAAGAAAAGTTAAAACATGGGTCACCTAACAAATATCAGAATTCCGTACACGTATACTGAAAATACGTACAACAAAAAAATGAGGGTGACAGGCATGCCGTTGGTATACACTGGTATACTGGCGGTATGTCGATCAAGGAAAAATATATAAGTTGAATTTTATTAAAATATTTCAAAAACCAAGAAATTATGAAATACAATACAAAATTATGTATTAGTATATAAATACCAATACAGTGAGACGAGTCTCACACCAACTCCTCCATAGCAAACTCGGTCCAAGGCCATCACTTATACACCAGCCCACCATCCCAAAATACACACACATATTTTTTTCCTTTAAACCCTGAAGCCCACTTCTAAGTCCTAATCCCTGGCCCATAGTATGAGCCCATAAACTTACTAACAGATCCGAGTCAGACGGTCAGTCCTAAGACCAACCCGTACCCGAACCCACAACTCAAACCAGGGGGAAAATTGAGCAGGCGGGCGACCTGCAGACCTACTGTCACGACCCGTACCCACTTTTTAGGATACGAATGTGTGTCCAAGTCCAGCCTACATCGCAGTATCGATGGTAGTATACTGTCTAGCCCGCAATAAATAAAATGCTCATAAAATACTATCTTTATTGCTCATTCACAATAACTAAATCAATTTACAATATTCATAAGTTTTAAGTTAATCAAAATACAATGCCTTACAAGTATTAAAAAACTATCAACACCTCTAACTAGTCTTCTAGGGTTGACCTTCGCATATATCCATGTCTCTCCCGTATAGTCCGTAGCACAAAAGTAGAAAGTACGACAAGTCACCTACAACGATCCAATCAAGAATGGAACAAAGTACAACTATATTGTATTTAATATTATTAGCATAAAATAAGCTAGAATCAATGAGAAACAGTAACGATAATGAATATAAAGAACCAGCAGGATATGAACTAGTCATGGAAAGCAATAATCATGAACGAGTAAGCTAATAGAAAAGAAGCATGAAGATAAAGAACTAAACTAAGATCATGAACGATGGAAACAACTGTGTGTGTGTGAAATACCTCTCGATACATGAACTTCTGGGCTAATACAACACATCATATGATGGCTATCCATAATACTAGGGTATGGCTAACTCATACGTGAGATGTATGACTTAGCTATCCACAATAACAACAGTTGGGTTTGTTCATATACCTACCGAGTATTTCCCCTCCCGACTCACTAACAATCAATAACGCGAGGTCAATGATACAATAAAAAGGATACAATAAGCATACCGTGCCACCATCCTATCTCAACAGGATATCCAACGAGGAAACAATAAAAAAAGCATTATAATGTACCAAAACATAATGTAGTACTGTACTTGCCTGAACCCTTGAACAAATCGTAGTCATAAGTCAAGGATGGAAGTAAAGCTGACCTAGAAGCTATCATTCATATCTCACCATCCTACCATGAACTGTACACGAAAACCATAAGTCAATTATATGATTCTAATTCTAAAATCATAGAATAAGTGGCTAATGGGTTTCCTTATATAATAATAATTAATTCTAGAATAAATCACTTATAAACTTAATTTAGGTAATAATAATCTAAAATATAACTTAAACAAGTAATTTGGATCATAGAAAGTCATGTTTCCAATTTTGGAAACTATGGCACGTAAATCAAGACTTGCCATTGATTAACTAGTCAAATTTTATGAACTCAAGATTTTGAAAGTGCATCTTGGTAGATTTTAGCGCCACAAGTGTACCAAAATTAACCGTGCCACAAAATCACGCTTTGGTCAAAAGATATTGCCATTATGGCTAACCGTAACCAAATCGGTAATTTACTGATCTAATCTGAGTTTAATAAAATAATTAAAATAGTAAACGAACCTATAAAATTCTAGAAAAAATTATATCTCAAAGATCGTCATGTCAGCTTTCTAAAACTCTAAACGGATCATGAATCGGAGTTCGAGATCTCTCGGAATCTCGAAAACCATACGATATGTCAAGTTTTGGACAACCAACACTCAAATAATTCTCCAAAAATTCACAAGAAAAATTTCAAAAAATAAAATATATATTCTAAAATCTAATCTCGAGACGATTCCAAAAAAATTAGCGCACAAAAATGAGGTCCGGGCTACCTACAATCGCTCTGGAAAGTTGTAAATCTCATAGGAATCAATCTTCTCAAAAACGGCCAAAAGGAAATAGGGTTTATGGAAAAACTACATCATATATATATAGGAGAGAGAGTGGCGGTTGGGTGTCTACAGGTGGGGCACCTTCCCTGCTGGCTGGATGCTGAGGACTGTGTAAATAGCTATTTAAATTCAAAAAATTATTTAATAATTATTTTAACACCAAATAAATCCAAATAAATTACAAAAAAATCTAAAATTTTTTAAGAAAATTGTATAAAATATTTCTAAGTATCTAGAATCTGAATAAAAATATTTTGATACAAAATATCATTGTGTGACCCCACAATAAATTCTAAAAGCCTATAAAAATAAATTCTATAGGTTTTAATAAACATTGAGCGGGCGGGCGACCCGCAGAACCACGACCCACTAATTCAAATGAACCACTATTTATCTTCTTCTCTGGTCCTTTCTTCGTTCGTGCGCGAAGAGCTGGCACTGTAACCGCGGCAGGCCACGCAATACGAACAGTCAGCGGCTCTCCCGCTCCCTATATATATTAAAACCCTCTCGTCCTCTTCTTTCACTCCAATCTCTAAATCCTCGTTGCTTCTCCTCTGTTAGCCCAATAATTATATCATGTTTTTTAAATATGGCTAATCAATTAAGTTAACTATAATAATATCACTAATATTCATGTAATCACTATCATGTTGCTACTTAAACATGACATTGTCCCAAATGTTCTATATCATATTACTGAGCTTGTATTATATTATTTTGTTTGTCTAACATGTTCTTAGATATATAGTAAGCATGATCAAGCTTTGTCAAACCAGGACATATGCAATGGGCCAAAGACGACATTATACAAGAAGATTTCTCTGAACCGCCCAACGACCTATCCGGGGCCTCGTATTGGGGGTTCCGCTGTCCAATCAGCGGACATGAGTCGAGGGGACAGTGCCACCCATGGAGGTTCTGGGTCAAAGCCATCGAAAGGTATTCAGATTTTCAGATATGTTTATCTTTTGACAATTATTCTAAAAAAATGCATCTTCATGTTTGCTCAAATATCATAAGAAAGGCGTCATCAAAGGGCTATTAGTTTTTCTATTTGATAAATGTATTTTCCATATTTATTAAGTCTAGGAATACGATGTAAACTGTATTGTACTAGCAAATAGACTACCCAAGAAACATTTTCAAAATACCCTTTTATTTTGAAAACAAGCCCACTTACAAAAGCTCAAACTACTTCCTAACTGCTTGATCTTTTCAAAAAGCCCAAAACTAATTTACAAAAACCCTGACAGAACTCCAACAGAATTCGGCCCGAGTTCGGCCTTAATTCTGCCAGAGTTCGGTTAGTATCCGTTGGATTTTGAACTTGGTCTTCCCGTATTTACGGATCTTGCTGAGATTTTCTCATAGAGTTCTGTCCGAATTTTGCCAGAATTTTGCCAGAATTCTACCTTTAGAAAAACTATACATAGAAAAGGATTTCGATCATTTCAACACACCAATTCACTTTCTTATCTCTTCTCTATAAGCCTACTACTTCTTCCAAAGTATTCTGCGCTATTCATTTTCAAATCCCAAGCCAGTTACAATCATCTAGTCGATTTGCTAGTGCGGTATGGTCTAGAAGCTTCAGAGCGATTGTAATCAGAGGCTTGGTTGAAGAAAGATACTTCACAATTGAAGTTGGTCGAGTACTTCGGATCAAAGCTCGCATTGTAGAAGTTGCAATAACTTCGGATAAAAACTTGTGGTAATTTTCCATAGTGGATTCAACTGGAAGCTAGAGTTCTTTCGACTGGACTAGTCCTCACAAATGGAAAACCAGTATACATCCTTGTGTTTGCGTTTGCTCTTTGCTCACTATTTTTTATTTACATATCTGTAATATATATTCTGTGATCTTGCTGCTAACATTTTTAATTAGCTAAATTTTGCTGCCTACTCTACTCACCCCCCTTTAGAGTATTGTGCTTTATAATTCGTTCCTTCAATTGGTATCAGAGCGGGTGCGTGTTATATCGATATTGCTGCTCATACCAATTGCTCCTAAAATTGGTATCAGATCGGATTCTCTCGATATAGGTGTTGCTATTATACCAATTGTTCCTACAATTGGTATCAGAGGGGGTTCTTTTTTTATAGGTCTTGCTATCATACCAATTATTCATACAATTGGTATCAGAGCAGGTGCTACTTCTAGAGATATTATTGCAGGTGCTCCTTATAGAGATATTATTGCTTATACCAATTGCTCCTTCAATTGGCATCCTAGCAACGACTCTATTATTTGCCTTAACATCCAATTATCAGAACAGGTTATACAGGTAAAGTAAGGTAATATTGTCATTATATAACTACTGTTAAGTAGATCACAGTATCACATATGGCAAGTATGTACTTCACAACTGAAGAGCAATTTACAAATAGACTCCCACTATTTATGGAACAAACTATAGTTATTGGAAGGCACGAATGAGCTTCTACCTGAAGTCTCTAGATTTTGACTTATGGTCAATTGTTGTAAATGGCTACAAAAAGCCTACTATAACTTCTATTTTCTCATCCTCTATAATCAAGAAGCCTTATTATAGTTACACGGAGGAAGACAAGAAGTTAGCTAGCTTTGATGCGAAAGCTGCGCATATCTTTTATTGTGCTGTAGACATAAATGTATTCAATCTTATTACTACTTGCGCAACATCTCATAAAATTTGGAAAGTTCTTGAAGCTACTTATGAGTGCAAGTATGAAAGTAAAGCTAGCAACTCCAGAGAGAAGGATAGTCTTCATAATGATACAAATATGTGCATGATAGAATTAAGATTTAAGGTACAACACAATCCCATATACAAAGAAGATCTTGCATGTGACAATTGCAAGAAGATAGGCCACATCCAAGAAGATTGTACTACTGCTAGAAAGGAGAGTCAATATGAACAATCAAATGAAGGTGGATCATCGTCTCACAAGTACGCTAGCACGAGCATATGGTATGAAAGTGAAGCAACAGATTCTGAAGAAGAAGAGAGACCTCATCAACCTTTATATTTATGTTCAACGGCATTATCTAACGAGGTACAAAATAATTCTTTTTATGAAGAGAGTGAATTTTCTCATGATGAGTTATCTAATGCTATCAGTGATCTGTTAGAAGAACATAAGAACGTATTAGATAAGTATAAGCAAGCTAGAAAGGATATTCTATCCTATAAACGGGAGAATAAAAAGCTTACTTGCTTATTGAATGATGCTAGAAATAGTTCTTCTTCTGATAATTCTACTGAGATTTCCACACTAAAGTTTAGATTGCATGAGGCACTTGATTGCATTGAAAAAAGCACTCAAGAAAATGCTGAACTTAAGGAGGAATTAGAATCAGAAAAGAAGAAGTATTCTATTGCTTCATGTAGAATTGATGCTCTTTCTGCTAAATATGATGAGATCTATGCTAACTCTAAAAAGTTATAGATTAGACTGGGAAAGCTGGTTGTACAACCTACGACTCAGTCTAACATAAGACACTTAGCACATCACAAAGTCACACACGACAGATCATCTAGAAAGGAAGCAAGCAAAGCTAAAGCTTCACATAACCATACTTTCTATTACAAGTATCCATGCACATCATATCACACTACTACACATTCTCATACTGCTGTACATAGTACTAATGTTAATTCTTTCTGTCATTATTGTGGTATAAATGGACATATTTTTAATCATTGTCAGATTAGAAAACTTGTTAATATGAACTTGTGCAAATGGGTTCCAAAATCTAACAAATGTGGATCCAAGTATTGGATACCAAAGTCTTCACCTAATATTGCAGGTGAAGCTTCTCATATCAAATAGAACCATAGAACATATTGATGATTGCAAAGCTACAAAGGTCATCTTCCATGCAATTGTACCAACAGAAGTGTGGTCACTAGAACCACTTCGGTAACATGCTTCCTAAATAGTTTTTAATATCTAGCACATTCTTACTGATGTCTTGCTATTAGCTTTCATTGATATCTTTTAAATAGTTTGTTGTTTGAATCAATGTGAGACATAATCCTTGCTTGACTAGTTGTTTGGCTTATATGATTATTTCACACTATATAGTATTTTATTTTCTATTAGTGTGACACATTTGTCTATGTATGCTATTTACTCTTAATCTTTATTCTTGAAGCATGCATAGGAGCTTAATTTTATTTTGGTAAATATGTTTTGACTCTTCGTCTTTAATATTTTTTAATGGCCACTTCTTACCGATTTGTCTTTAACATGTTATATTTACTTTGATCGATATTTTGTAAGTATGTATGTTTAGCACAAGTCTTCTATTTACTTCAAAAGTATATACATATACTTTTATGTTAACCTTGTGTTTGCATAATATATTTACTATTGATTCTCAAATTGTATTGTGATTAACTTCTTATGAATCAATTACATCTTTGTCTGACAAAGCATATTTATGCATGTTTTTGTTCTTGTGATATTTTTTTATGCTTATTAAGGATAAATAATTTATTTTCATTTATATATTGCTCATATGTTTCTTATATTTTTGTATAAATATCTTTATGAGGATGTTTGAGTTAAGTTCAAGTTCTATATTATTTTAAAAAGTAGTTTCAAACTTGTGCTTATCTCATACTTTAGCTATTGATTACTTTGAACAAATTTATGTTCTTCTCTTATTAGCTTCTTCCTCAAAGTCTCTTTTAATTATGTTTTTCTTGGCTTTTTGGTTGATATTTTGGATACATGACTCTTATTTAAATTTTTTTTTCTTGATCTTGATAAGCCATTCTTTGGGTATTTACTTATTTTACTTTTAGGGATTCTGGATTTCGATGATGTTCGATGATAGTGCATATATTCTATTGAATCTAAGTTCTTAAGAGTAGAAATCATTTTGGGAACAAGTCGAAAGGGTCCTTCTGTTATACATGTATAAATAACCTTAAACGACATGGTGTACTAGTCTTCAGACTACCGCTAGCTGGGAATCGGCCCCTACAGCTAACTAAAAGTGATCAATACTTTATAGACTTAAGATTTATTAAGGTCTACTTGCAACTATCGTCTAGTTCTGGATCCAAGGTACTGAACCCAGTTCCCTAGGTTCCAAAATACATCAACGTATCTAGGTCCCACATTTTGATTTACAAATGTTTTAGATTTTATTGTTACCCAATGATTTTGCAAACATATGGATAAATGTAATTGATACATCTTATGCTGTATGCTACATTGTTCTAAGATTTTTTTAAGCCTATAAAATATAATTTATTTCATATTGCACTAATTCTTCTTAAATTCTTGGTTATTAAACAAGAGATTTATTTTGGGTACAAGCCTACAAAGGGTCTGTCTGTCACTATGGCTGCGGCTAAAGCGAAGCGGTACTTAAGTGTTCCTCGGTGAACCTCTGTTAGCTGGGTCATTACCCCTACAGCTAACCCAAGATTGATCAATGCTTTATAAACTAAAGATTTATTGAGATCTAGTTGCAATTGTTATCTCATGGATTTTGGATTTTAGATTTGATGGATAATATTATTTAATGATTTAATTTTATATAAGATAACATATATTAATTTTCATGGGTTAATGTTTGTCATCGTTTGATATATTTATTTTTCTGTCACTCTATTCTATATTTAAACTTGATTTGATATTGTGACTACTCATTAAATATTATGGTATTGTGATTTCGTCTTTAACTTGTGTAATATTCAATAATTTTGGCTTTTATTATCTTCTTATTTAAGTTACTTACTGTCTACAACAGTAACTCTTTGCAGGGGAGAAGTCATGCATATTGAATGTCTCTCTCAAAGCATTTTTTTCTTTAAACCTTACGGTTATCAGGTGGACACCGTACTAAGGCTTTAAAAGGGAAGAAATGAACTTTGATAAGAAGACCTAATATTTTTAAATTAGTTTTCTACTTCTGAAAATATGTCTCTGAAATTCTCAAATTTTATTTATACTATTATTTTTGGATATAACCATGTAAAGGTAGAGTAGTTTGTTGTTTCAAGTCAATTAGCCCTTTGACATGCCATATATCTAGAATAAACTTTTCTTTGGATATTTATCTAGTTATTTTTATTTGTTCAAATGGATTTATTTATGATTTATGGATTCTTTTATTGAAATTATTTCCGTGATTCAAATCGTCAACTTTCAGTCTGAGGACTAAATGGATGCATTCGAACATTTATTAAGACAGTTTTTCGCAATAAATTCCACATTTTTGAAAAGTCTTTTTGATTTCTTTTTGATTTATTGAATCTGTCCGGTACTCAAGTGTTATTATTAAAGACAGTTTTCAAAATCTTTTAATGTCTTAAAATATTTTTTTATATATATATTGGAGATATATTTTATTTGTTCATCTTTAAGCATTTATTCATTGGATATCTCTTTTATTTGCCTAAAAATGATATTTGTTTTAAGATTGGGACTTTACATGCATTTGATCAAAGGAAAGAAAGATGTATATCTTGGATATTCCTTAGATCTTGTGACTATTTATTTTATCTATTCTTGCATATAAATTTTTTCGAAACTAGATACTCATATTTTAAGGGGGAGCAAATTTAATTATTTCAATTCTTTTATGCCCTTAATATGTGGTATATCTAGTTCATCATGGACATATATTCTTTTACTTAAAATATCTTGTTGAGTTGTTCATAATATTTGGATTTGTATTAGATGAGAGAATATATGATTATTATTATTTATTTATAATTCTCTCATTCGAGTTTCTAAAAGTTATCTTGCCAAATATATTTTTGATCATTCCTTAAGTTTATATTAATTTTGGCATTTCTTATTGAGATTTTATCTCAAAGTTCATGATTATCTATATTTAGACTGGTCATACTTTGTGGGGGAGCATTCAAGTCGACTGAATTTCTCCTTTTCAAGTATTTTGCCTTTATTATCTTCATGTTTATCTAATGGATATACATATATCATGCTATGGTAATTGAATTCAAATGCATGGACTTTGGTATAGATTTTGCATAGATTCTAGTTTATTTTGATTTCTTTTTCGATGATTATACTCTTTATGGAATTGATTCACTAATTTGTATGGGCAAATTATGAATCATATTTTTTTTGTGATCATTGTTAAAAGTCTCATTACATTTTTATTTTTTATTTGGTATATAATAGATCTGCAACTTTTTTCCATGGTTATTTATGACCAATAATTGTTTATGACCAATGATTGATTTCTACTATATTGATATCTACTTTTTAATTAAAATCCTTTATTGGTCTATTTTAAAACTACAGTTATATTTATTCATCATAATGAGTTCTGAATGTCATTTTTGGATTTCTAGTTGGTAAACTATGTATTGCTTGATTTCAGTATTATTTGTTAAAGTTCAACCAACTATGTTGTGTTTTGATAAGTTTTTTATACTTTAGTTATGCAATTTTCTAAACTTGTGGTTACACTGTTCTCCTAATCCTTGATCATGATTGTTTTTACCTTCCGCCTTTACTTATGCTAGAGTTCATTTTAGCTCTAGTTACGGTGGAGCTTATTTTTGATCATATCAAAGGGGAAGAAATAAGTTTAAGTTAGCACAAAATATTCTAGTATTATGTGTTTATTAGTGATACATGTATCTATTGTATATATATTAAACTTAACCGATTTGCCATAATAAAAAAGGGGGTTATTGTTAGCCCAATGATTATATCATATTTTTGAATATGGCTAATCAATTAAGTTTACTAAAATGATATCACTAATATTCATGTAATCATTATCATGTTGCTACTTAAACTTAGCATTGTCCCAAATGTTCTATATCATACTGCTATGCTTTTATCATATTGTTTTATTCATCTAACATGTTCTTAGACATGCAGTAAGCATGATCAAGCTTTGTCAAACAAGGACATATGTAATGGGCCAAAGACGACGTTATAAAAGGAGATTTCTCTGAATCGCCCAACGACCTATCCGGGGCCTCGCATCGGGGGTTCCGTTGCCTGGTCAGCGGATAGATGTCGAGGGGGCAGCGCCACCCGTGAGGGTTCGAGGGCGAAGCCACCAAAAGGTGTTCATAATTCCAGATCTGTTTATCTTTGGACGATTGCCGTCAATGAAAAAGGCGTCTTCATGTTTGCTCAAATATCAGAAGAAAGGCTTCATCAAAGGGCTATTGGTTTTCTATTTGATCAATATATTTTCCATATTTATTGAGTCTAAGAATACGATGTAAAATGCATCGTACTGGCAAATAGGCTACCCAAGAAATATTTTCAAAATACCATTTCATTTTGAAAACAAGCCCACATACAAAAGCCCAAACTACTTCCTAACTGCTTGCTCTTTTCAAAAAGCCCAATCCAATTTGTAAAAACCCCGATAGAACTCCAACAGAATTCGGCCCGAATTCGGCCAGAATTCGGTTAGTACCCGTTTGATTTTGAACTTTGTCTTCCCGCAGTTACGGATCTTATCGAGATTTTCTCATAGAGTTCTGTCCGAATTTTGCCCAAATTCTGCCAGAATTCTGTCTTTGGAAAAACTATAAATAGAAAAGGATTTCGATCATTTCAACACACCAATTCACTTTCATATCTCTGCTCTATAAGCCTACTACTTCTTCCAAAGTGTTCTGAGCTATTCATTTGTAAATCCCAAGTCAGTTACAATCCTCTAGTCGATTTGCTAGTACGGTATGGTCCAGAAGCTTCAGGCGATTGTAATCAGAGGCTTGATTGAAGAAAGACACTTCACAATTGAAGTTGGTCGAGTACTTCAGATCAAAGCCCGTATTGTAGAAGTTGCAAGAACTTCGGATGAAAACTTGTGGTAATTTTCTATAGTGGATTCAACTGGAAGCTAGAGTTCTTCCGACTGAAATAGTCCTCATAAGAGGAAAACCAGTATACATTCTTGTGTTTGCGTTTGCTCTCTGCTCTCTATTTTTCATTTACATATCTATGATAAATATTCTGTGATCTTGATGCTAACATTTTTAATTAGCTAAATTCCGCTGCCTACTCTATTCACCCCCCTCTAGAGTATTGGCTTTATATTTCGTTCCTACATCCTCTAGACCTTCACTAGAACCCGGCCATGTTGGTGCACCCGGTCGCCGGAGAGCGAGCGACAACTGTGAATGCCCTCGAAGTCGCCCGACCAGAAGTGGCTCGAGACTGCCAATGCGGGTCAGTCGGTAGCAAAGGTTCCCCACCGTCAAGACGACGAGACAGTCTTGAGCGACCACGAGAATTCGACAAGCTCGGCTTCGACGAGCCCTCCTCTCATTAGGGGAATCGACAAGTACCTAGAACGCTCCTTCCCGGCCAGCCTTCTACCATTAGTACACTTCCTTCCTGTCACGCCCAGAACCAGAATACTGAAAAGTAGGGGCAAAACAAAGCCAGCAACGTGTATTAGAGTACGCTAGTACCCCAATATACGATCAAAGCTGTCTAGAAGACAAGTAGGAAGACTCTAGCATGCCACTGACGACTCTTCTGGTCGAACAAATCCTATCTCAATCCAACAACAACAAGTATCAAGAGTATATCAAATATGAAAGTAAAGAGGCATCCTAAAATACTATATCATACATGATCATGAAGCTAGTGAATACAAAATGCTACACTAGCAAATTACCAATATACATGATCGCTATATCATTCTAGATCTAATATAATACATCATGTTGACCAAAGTCTGAGAAAGTCTCAAAATAATAGGGCTAACACATGCCCTAGCTAACACCACCAAAATGAAATAAAATATGAGTGATACAAAAAAGGAACCCACTCACGAGGACGAACAACCGCAGATCTAAGTAGACGGCGGGTCATCCAGAGAAAGGTAGACAGAATCCTCGGGCTCCAGCAGTAAATCTGGCCAAACAAAACCAGTAGGGTCAGGCCCCAAATAGCAAGTACCACAAGGAAGCTCGAGGTGCACGACAAAACCCAACAACAACACAATAACATAATGATAGACGTAAATAAATACGGGTCGTGACTAGTGTGGTACCAATGCACGCATCTCAAGAATATAAATGACTAAATAAAAATATTGAACAATATAGCTATGGAACAGAATAATCCGATAAGCAACAAGGGGTTTAGGAACTACTAGGAATCAGAGCTACAACCCTTAAACCAAACAAGGACCGGGGTTACAGATCTTTTCCCTAGCAGAACATAGCCTCTGGCCACTCACCGACACAAGAGCATATAAGGTAACACACAATCAAAAGTGCATGACCAATCATTGCCTATGACTTTCTATCATTAAGTAGCTTGGGTTATCACAATCCTAATTACTAATATGCAAGTTGAGAATTTTCGCAACTACCTGACTGCAGATACCCCGATGTCCAGGGGTACGAGTAGTACATCTATTGCCCAACAAGACTGCTGGCAGATGAAACGTTTCTAGACTTGTAACATGAACAACCATATCATATACTTGTAAAAGAAAACATATAACTTACTGTGCCACAAACCGGCATGACATGTGACTCGATCGTATCATATAACATATGTAACTGAGTGTGCCGCAACCCGGCATGACATGTGACTCGATCATATATCAATACGCGTAAACTTGGCAGGTCTTGGAGCCCTTGCCTAGCAGGGTTGAGCCATGCCTCATGGGGCCCTTGGAGCTCGGGGTTGGTAGTGCGAATTTCCTCCTACAATGATCTACTTGAATTTACTAGTCATTTACCTTATTATATTCATGTCAAGTTCTTAAGTCGTGTACACTCAAGAATTTTCTAAGATGACGTGTGTTATGTGCGAGTAATTCGTAAGTTATCACTTACGAACATCTCCGTACTAACATCACATGATATACGAAACAATACTCACACTCGTTTGTCCAGTGCCAAGATACAAATAGATTAATATTAACAAGCTATATCCACGGTGTCAAGAAAGTACATGTAGTCATACCTCGGGTCTAGAAATCAATAAGAAAATCAAGTCATGAGTGCGCTACTACGAGCCACTAAATCGAGCTAGGCATATACAGTAATCTGGAGTGTACCATAACAGGCCACTATCTATAATCTGGACATAGAACAATACGTGAACATAAACATGTACCATGTATATAGAGTGTACAATCATTCTTTAAATATCCAAGGTCATCTAATCATGTTGAGTGTCCATTACAATCGAGAAAATATCAAAAACGGACAAAAACGGAAAAAAAACGGACAAAAACAGCCTAAAACGGCATAAAACGGAATATCCGGCAGATTACTGCGGATTACCGGCAGATTTTCCGAAGTGTCACAGCAAGTTTTGTGGTGCAAGTTCGAATTTTCCAATAGATTTCTGCGGATTTCTGATGGATTTTTCGAACCGTCACAGAAAGTTGATTTTTGAAAACTCAAAACTTGTTTCAGCCATAAAAACTTCATTTTAAATCGAAATTCGGATTTTCAAAAGTCAAAATCGCATGAAATTTAACTCCCTACAACATGGAAGTATTAGTTTTCACAAATTAAAACATTTGATAGATCAATACCTCAAAATACTCAAAGATTATATCTAGAAACTCATATCTACGCAATATTGTCGATTAAAACTAAAAGTGCTATATATTAAACATGTTAACAATTTAGAGGAGCATATTATAGAACAATAAAACTTTAATTTCTATGGAAAACAAAAATACAGCATGGTCATGTCAATTTTGAGCAAGATGTACTTGTCTAGGTTTTAGCAACCGAGCCTAATCTTCTATTCCACCACCAAGAGGGGCACGAAACCACGCTCTAGGCCTCAAGGCCAAGCCTTCCTAAGCTTGAAGAAGAAAGAAGAGAGTGAAGGGGAAATGGTGAAGGAAAGAAAAGAGAGAGGAGAGAAAAACTCATATGATATATATAAAAGAGGGAATTAATCGTGACCGTTGGATCGTGATCCATGTCACATTCTAGTTCAATCCTAGCTATTGAAAGAAAACCAATTGTCCATTGGATAATAGAATGCATCTACACTATTCACGAAAATATCTAAATACTATTCATCAAAATATCCAAAATACTATTTATGAAAATATCGAAAACACTATTCACAAAAATATCTAAAATCGAAAATATCTAAAATGTGAAAAATTTGTCCGGGTGGTATGCCGTCGGTATACTCCGGTACACCGTCGGTATACCGGCCAAGGAGAAATATATAATTTGAAAAAATTTTAAAGCGTTCAGAAAACCGAGAAAATACGAAATACAATACAAAATACGTATCCGTATATAAATACCAATATTGTGAGACGAGTCTCACACTTTCTCTTTTGAGAAATTTTGCTAGTGACCACCCCTTCTGCTTAACTGTTACGATAACTTTTAAATGTTAGAATAGATCCCACTATGTTGTGAGTTGAGTTGGTACACGCACAATCATTGGTGCTATGTAGAAGGAAATTGACGAATAATATAACTACAAGCGTGAATACAAGGTGTACAATCTGTGAAGGAGGTACTAGAAGTTTTGTGAATGTTGGCCCTATAAAGTGAGAAAGGCCATGTTTTAGAGATTAAGTTGTAGAGAGGGTGATCCCTACTATGGTCGTAAAACAAAACAGTCATTTTGGGTCCAATGGTGCAAAATACTTGGAGTAGTAGAGTGGAGTATGCATGTACTATTTGGCACATGTGTATAAGTGCAAATAGAGGCAGTGGGACATTTAAGTATGGGAGTGGACAAGGGGAGCTAAACACATAGCTTCGAGACCAGTTAAGGAAGATGTGGAGGCTTTGGTGGTGTGTGGGTTCATTAGAGGGGGAGAAACATTAATTATGTGTGTTGTAGGTGGCATGTGTGTGGTTCACAAAATAGGAGGTAGAATAGTGAAGCAAATTAAGAGTGAGTTGGCACTGTCCCATTATAAGTATTATAAGTTAAATACTTGGGTGCCAGGGGTAATTACAGGGCAGAAACTTCCCAAGCCAGCACTCATGTCCTGCTTAGCATGGTTTAACTCCTTCTATATTTATTCTACAGGACATGAGTGCTGGCTTGGGAAGTTTCTGACCTGTAGTTACCCCTGGCACCCAAGTGTTTAACTTATAATACTTATAATGGGACAGTGCTAACTCACTCTTAATTTGCTTCACTATTCTACCTCCTATTTTGTGAACCACACACATGCCACCTACAACACACATAATTAATGTTTCTCCCCCCTCTAATGAACCCACACACCACCAAAGCCTCTAACTCTTCCTTAACTGGTCTCGAAGCTATGTGTTTAGCTCTCCTTGTCCACTCCCCTACTTAAATGTCCCACTGATATATATATATATATATATATATATATATATATATATATATATATATATATATATATATATATATATATATATTTATATATATATATATATATTTATATATATATATATGGACATATAAGTACACCTGGTCTCTTTCTATATTTAGTTGAGCAGGAGTACGAGCAAGTTTATAGACCAGGAACTGATGCTGGAGTCAAGGACGAGGAGATATTCCCAGGATAACACATATGATCTTAGGTACGGCACCATCTAGGATGCAGCCTTTCCTTGGAGTCTGTATCTAGTTATCTTACTTTTTTGCACTTCCATTCAGTACTTTATGTCAGGATAATTGGGTAGTGGATTTGTTTCTACCAACTTGATAACCATTCTCATTCTGTATGACTTATTTTGACTACATGACTTTATCGTATTCAATTCAGTTTTCTTTATACCGTAGATGAGATTATTATGCCTGTGACTATGATATTGTTTAGATACAGCTTAATACGTATTCGGGGATGCCATTAAATTAGGTAAATTCTCGACAACGTATCCGCTGGCCAGTGTTACGTATCTAGATTCTATGTATTTTGGGACTGGGCATGACATGGTTTTTGTGGTGGCCTATGCAGGTACTGAATTAAATTGTCTTGGTTACATTACTATGCCAAGTGAGCCAGCGATAGAATTAGATATTAGAATCTCAATCACATGCTTGATTATCATTCTTGATTCCTTACTATTCTAAAATTTGATCTTTTAAGTTGCATCTTGTTGATTCTATCCTTATCTAATTATGTCCTTAATCTTTGGCCTGAGAGGTGAATCTTCGCAGTAGATGTGTTGCGCAGCCGGGAAATATTATGTGAAGCACCGGAGCATCTTGAGAGTAGATTATGGAGCAGCCACTTATGTTGATGCCTACTCCCCACCTTCAGCAGGGTCAGTCCTTCCGACAGCCCGAGGTGACGATTGTGGAGGAGCCGACTCAGCAGCAGTCAGATAAGAAAGGCTAGCATGCCCAGAGACAGGGGAGGAACCATTGCCTCCATCACTGCTATTTTCTCTCTAGGGGTAATATACATTCTTGTCCTGCCTGGTCAGCAGGTACCGCCTCCAGATAGTCCGGCATTCATGTACCAGTTTTTATAGGGCATGATACAGGCCCACTGGCAGCAGAATGAGCTTATAAGGAAGAGCATTGAGTCGAGGTGGCTAGGCACCATCGAAACGTTCAAAGGGATACAACCCCCTCCATTCAAGGGTACTGAGGATCCATTCGAAGTGAACGAGTGGCTCGTAAATACTGAGCATATATTAGAGGCAGCTGACCTACCAACGAGAAGTGGGTAGCTGCCATCCGTATACAGCTGAAGTTCTTAGCCCACAACTGGTGGAAGGCGAAAGTGCAGCACTTTGAGACACCAACATCATAGAGGGAGTTTTATAGGCTATTTCTGGAAGCAATACTTTCCACCTGCAGTCAAGTTCGAGCTCCAGGGAAAGTTTACTCTTCTCCCTCAGGATAGTATAAGGGTGAGTGAGTATGATGCAGATTTCAGCACACTGAGCAAATTTGCCCCTTTACTAGTTGAGAATGAGTCAAACAAGGCTCAGATGTTCCACTAAGGCCTTAACTATGAGCTTTGACAGTTTACTGGCACTGTGGCTCACACTACTAAAATAGAGGTTCTAAGCACGACGAAGATTCAGAAGGCTTTCTTACAGAAGAGGGCTCCCTTGAGACGTATTAGCTCTGCAGTGCCAGCACAAAAGACAGCACTGAGTGGACCAATTAGGTGTCCGTCGATTCAGCAGCAGTAGAGGCCAAGGCCATACCAAGGTAGAGATATAGCTACTTGCCATTTCTGCGGCATGCTAGGCCATGTCCAATGGGACTGTCGCATATAGTTGGGTCTGTGTCTAGCTTGTGGTTCTAGTCAGCATCAGGCTAGAGATTGTAAGGGAGGATCGGGTATAGGACAACAACAAGACCAGAAGATGATGTATCCAGCCAAACAACCAGCTCAACAGATGTAGTGAGCTCCAGGACCCGGAGCACCTCGACCCCCCAGCACCTGGTGGTTATCAGAGAGGATCTATGATCGTCGACCAAGCTTCTCATTTAAGGCAGTCCAGATAGAAGATAAGAGCATCGAGGCAGGGACAAGTTTATGCTATGATATTTGAGGAGCCCGAGCTTGAGGAAGAGGTCATCGCGGGTACGATTATAGTAGCTTTATTTTTTGCTCATATATTATTTGATTCTGGCGCTACGTATTCTTTTTTGTCTATTAGTTTCGTAGCCAAGCATAGAGTAGGGGCCCAGTCCTTGACTAAGAATGTCAGAATACTCACTGGAGGCGGTATAATGCCTATCAATAACACCTGTAGAGGTTGTTCTGTAGTAGTATATGGTAGAGAAATGAGGGCACGATTTTTGGTATTTAATATGCCAAACTTTGATGTCGTCCTTAGGATTGACTGGTTGAGCCAGTATTATGCTACGCTAGACGACAATCATGGATGTGTGATCTTTAGACACCCAGGATAACTAAAGTTTGCGTTCTGCAGAGAAGCCATAGGAGGAGGCGACCAGCCAGTTGATGGGACATAGTTGGCGATGGAGGGTATACCTAACCCACCAGTCATAGGCGAGTTCCAGGATGTTTTTCTTGAGGAGCTACCAGGATTTCCATCTGACAGAGTGATAGAGTTCACTATAAAGCTAATTCTAGGATCCAAAACGGTCTCTTCCCGTGTGTACTGTCTAGTCTAGAAGGAGTTAGAGGGTCTGAAGATCCAGGTAGATGAGTTACTGGAGAAAGGCTTTGTTCGATCTAGTGCTTTACCTTGGGGAGCGCTAGTCTTATTCATATCGAAGAAGGATGGGATGGTATACATGTGCATCGACTACATGGAGTTGAATACAGTAACTATAGAGAACATGTACCATCTGTCACACATTGATGATTTGTTTGACCAGTTGAGTGGAGCACGGGTACTCTCGAAGATTGATCTCAGGTCCGGCTACCATCAGATCAAGGTTCGAAATGAGGATATTCCGAAGACAACCTTTCGGATGAGATACGGGCACTATGAGTTTCTAGTAATGCCATTTGGTTTAAACAATATGCTCGCAGTATTCATGAACCAGATGAACAAGGTGTTTCATCAGTTTCTGGACAGGTTTGTAGTGGTTTTCATAGATGATATCTTGGTATATTCTAAGAGCCACAAGGAGCACGTAGAGCATCTCATGATCGTACTGGAGATACTGTGCTATGAGAGGTTGTATGCCAAGCTCAGAAGTGTGAATTATGCTTAGACATGGTATCCTTTTTCGGACAAATCATCACTGGAGATGGGTTATCAGTCGACCCAGAAAAGATTGCCATACTTGAGACCTGGCCCACACCTACGTTAGTATCGGAGGTTAGAAGTTTTTTCAGACTTGCCAAATATTATCAGAGGTTCGTAGAGAACTTCTCAAGGTTTACCGAGCCTATTATGTGTTTGACACGTAAGGACCGGGAGTTTGTTTGGACGAAGGATTGTCATTTGGCATTTGATGAGCAGAAGAAGCATCTGACAATGATAACTCTCTTGACTCTTTCCACGGGATCTAGAGGATTCATGGTTTATAGTAATGCATTTGGGAGTGATTTAGGATATGTGCTGATGCAACATAGCAAGGTTGTGGCGCATGCATCGAGACAGCTGAGGACACACGATAAGAACTACTCAACACACAGCTTGGAGCTAGCTTCGGTGATATTTGCACTAAAGCTATGGAGACATTACTTATATGAAGAGCGGGTCGAGATATTCACTAATCACAAGAGCCTGAAGTACATATTTACTCAGAATGAGCTGAACATGAGGCAAAGATGTTGGTTGGAGCTGATGAAGGACTACGAGATTGAGCTACAGTATCACCCTAGCAAGGCAAAAGTTGTAGCAGAAGCCTTGAGTAGGAAGCCCATGGCCTACTTCTTGATGACTCAATGTCGCTTATTGGAGGATCTTCAGGAGCTCGGGATGGAGGTTGTATTGCCAGGCATGGATGGGTAGTTAGCCAACCTTGAGGTTCAATCCTCATTGCTTGTGAGGATCAAGGCAGCTCTGCCTACAGATGCTATATTCCAGAGGCTTAGAGAGAAGACAGAGACAAGCATGTAGACCGGGCTATGGATTCACGAGGACAGGACATTAAGGTGTGCAGATCGCCTATATATTCTGAATGAAGAGTTACGGCAGGAGTTGATGACAAAGGCGTACAGTTCAGTGTATATCCATTCCGGAGGTACGAAGATGTACGAAGATTTAAGACAATACTACTGGTGGCATGGGATGAAGAGAAAGATTGCTACATTCATGGTGAGATGTTTGGTCTGTTAGTAGGTTAAGGCCCAATATCATAGATCAGTGGGACCACTTCAATCGCTTCTCATTCCTGAGAGGAAATGGGAACATATCATGATGGACTTCGTTACTGGATTCTTGAGGAGCCCCAGCAGGAAGGACGTAGTTTGGGTGATCGTGGACCGAGTCACCAAGTCGGCGCACTTCTTGTCCTTTAGAGTAGGGCAATCCCGGCGGTACAAAGATGTAACGAGATTTAGGACATCACTACTAGTAGCACGGGATGAAGAGGAAGATTGCTAGATTCATGGCGAGATGTTTGGTCTGTCAGCATGTCAAGGCTGAACATCATAGATCGGCGAGACAACTGCAGCCGCTTCTCATTCCTGAGTGAAAATAGGAATATATCATGATGGACTTCGTTACTAGATTCTTGAGGAGCCCCAGCTGGAAGGACGCAGTTTGGGTGATCATAGACCGAGTCACCAAGTCGGCGCACTTCTTGTCCTTAAGTGTGGGGCAATCGACGAAGATATTTGCAGATATATACATGAAGCAGATTTTACGTGTATGGAGCGCCAGTCAGCATTGTGTCGGACCAAGACTCGAGATTCACATCTCATTTCTCGAGGAGCATACAGGAGAGCCTCGGGACCTGACTGAAGTTCAGCACTTCATACCACCCTTAGACAGATGACTAGTCTGAGCAGACTATTCAGGCGC
>JANAVB010008998.1:3203454-3222905 GCA_029216955.1 Iris pallida
GATCGGATGGCTCTGGTAGACGCTTCTTCCTTTTGTGAATGATCGTCGGCAAGGCATTTCTTTCTTCTCTGGCTTGCGCAGCTTCCACCTCGTCTGCCCAGCTGCAAATTTCCCCTCCTCTTCACTGTCTGCGGCCTCCGCTCTTCACTGTCTGTGGCCTCCCCATCCGGCGGGACCTCCGCTACAGTATCACCATTAGGCTGAGGAGCTTCTTCAGTTTCATGGGGAATCTCAGTCTCTCCCATGTCAGTTTGAAGCTCTCGACCCTGGTCAGTCCCATCCGAGTCTTGAGGAGGCTCTTTCTCCGGAGGAGCCTCATCGTCTTTGGTGGCTAGTGTCCCATCGTCCGCAGAAACCAAGGTGGTGTCAACTGCAATTGGCTGGGTATTAACCCCTTGGCATTGCGTTGGCGGTTCATTCTCTGGTTGATCGTGACTGCTTGATTGGCCAATGACTTCATGTTGAAGGATGTGTGGCACGATCGGAGCAGGAGTCTTCTGAATTCGGGGAGCAGGCTCAGCATATTGGGGCTCTTTACCCTTATCCTTCGGGTTAAACTTGCAATGATCAATTAAATGCCCTTGGTGGCGGCAGTAAGAGCAATAAAGAAGGGTGGACTCATAATCAATCAACTGCCAAAAACTGCCACTGGGCAAATTAATTCTGATACGATGCTGAAGTGGTTTAGAAGCATCTATCTCCATGAAAACTCTGGCCATACTTGGTCGCGATTGGTCTGTCGTCGCCTTATCAATTTTTAGGGGGTGTCCAAAAACTGAGGCAACGGCGAAGAGGGCATCCTTTGCATAGAGGTGATGTGGGAGATTCGGGAGAGTAACCCAAACCGGGATCTTCGGCTATTAATGAGTTGGCGAAAAATTAGGATCCCACTTGAAAACCCTCATGGGACCACGGGCAACATACTAGACTTCTTTAGATCGAAGATGAAGGAATCTGATTCTGTTGAAGGCCGGATAAGTACATATTTCTCGTCTATCACCCCTGCTTTAATAGATCCAGAGAAAAAAAAAATATTTGAGGTCGAACGAGAGTTCACACTTCTAGTTCACAAGGCTCTTCCTGCAATTTGAATAAACATGAGGTGCAAAATGTCACACTTCTAGTTCACAAGGCTCCTATTTATTGGTGTATCAGGCGCAAAATGTCGAAGCCTATACAAGAAAACGTGGTAATATCACTTTCTATTTTGCAGTATCAGACCAAGGAGTTCACTAGAAAGTGACATATTTTGCAAGTAATACACTTTCTATTACCAAGGAGTTCACTAGAAAGTGATATATTTTGCAAGTAATACACTTTCTATTACTTGCGTTTGATACAAGTAATACACTTTCTATTACCAAGGAGTTCACCTTCTTACTGTAGACATTTTGATACACACTTCTAGTTCACCTTCTTCCTGCAAATTGTCGAGATTAAAACTTCCTTGGTAATATCACTTTCTATTTTGTAGGAAGAGCCTTGAGGCGTACAATACATTTTGATCACCCCTGATACATCAATAAATATGTACACCATAGGATTGCTACTGCACAAAATATATATATATATATATATATATATATATATATATATATATATATATATATAAAAGTGTGAATATAAAAAAAAAAAAAAAAAATATATATATATATATATATAAAAGTGTGAATACGAGGTGTACAATCCGTGAAGGAGGTACTAGAGGTTTTGTGCATGTTGGCCCTGTAGAGTGAGAAAGGCCACGTTTTAGAGATAAAGTTGTAAAGAAGGTGATCCCTGCTGTGGTCATAAAACAGAAAAGTCATTATGGGTCCAATGGCGCAAAATACTTGGAGGAGCAGAGTGGAGTATGCATGTACTATTTGGCGCATGTGTGTAAGTGCAAATGGAGGCACTGGACGTTTAAGCAGTGGAGTGGACAAGGGGAGCTAAACACATAGCTTCGAGACCAGTTAAGCAAGAGGTGGAGGTTTTGGTGGTGTGTGGGTTCATTAGAGGGGGAGGAACAACAATTATGTGTACTGTAGGTGCCATATGTGTGGTTCACAAAATAAAAGGTATAATAGTAAAGCAAATTAAGTGTGAGTTGGCACTGTCCCAGTATAAGTATTGTAAGTTATACACATGGGTGTCGGGGGTAATTACAGGTCAGAAACTTCCCAAGCCAGTACTTATGTCCTGTAGAATATATATATATATATATATATATATATATATATATATATATTTTTTTTTTTTTTTTTTTTATATATATATATATATATATATATATATATATATATATATATATATTTTAAAGGAACTATTTATTGATGTATCAGGCGCAAAATGTCGAAGCCTATACAAGTAAACGCGCCTCACGCGAACCAGAAAAGAAGAGGCAAAAAGAGAAAATGCTGCCCACAAAACGGCTGCTAGACCGAGCATCGAAAGGTAAGACGCCAGTAGCCTGAGACTACCCAGAGAGCATCCCAAACCTACTGATATCATCGCCCAAGGAGGGGCCAAGAGTTAGAGGTCGAGTTTCAACCAGAATGTTCGTGGACTGTGGGAGCACCCGATGCTCCTTTTGCAGCATTGGCGGATGACTTCTCTGATGAGTTGGTCGACTGTATATTGGTGCCCTTCATATCTTGCCTTGTTACGGTTCTTCCAAATTTCCCACGTGGCAGCCGCTGTGACGATCTGGTGGCCATGGAAATCTGAATCCCAGGAGGCCACGATATCGTAGAAGCGTCCCCCACTTGGATGCATGTTGAGGAGCTGGTTAAGGGTCCTCCAGATACTGCCATGCAGGTTACCCTGACAAAAGAAGTGGTCTATAGTCTCAATCTGACGCTCAGTGTAGTACGTGCAGGCTGAGGCTGAGCTGATTCTGATGGTGTTGAGGATATTGTCGGTAGGCAGTTTTTGTCTGATGACTCTCCACATCAGGAACGACCACTTCTTCGGTATGCAGGATTGCCAATAGAGCGCGATGGAATGGTACAGACTACCGGTACCCTGAACGACGGCTCTCGCTGATCGCTCCGAGAATTCTCCCGAAGATTCGAGAGCCCACCTCAGCGTGTCGGCCTGGCTGCCGATACTTAAACTGCGCTGACGGATGATATCAGCCGAATCATCACCAGACCAATCCCTGATTTTATCCCAGTCCCAGTCGTCTGTGGAGAAGTTCCACAGGTCTTTAATCCTCCTATCTCTCGGGGTCTCTTCGAGGCATGGGATCATGCTGTACCCCACCCATCGCTCCAATAATGGATCTGAATCGCCTGCCCCCAATTGGAGTCTTATCGCGGGCTCCGCCAGGTCACGCCCGATAAGGATATGACGCCATGCCGCTGTGGATCTGCTGTTGGATGTGGCCATAGCAGGGTGGGAGTGCTTAAAGTATCTGGCCTTCAAAAACCTGGTCCATAGGTTGTTGTTAGTGCGAAGTTTCCACCATAATTTTATCGAGAAAGCTTTGATGATGTGAGAGAGTTTGGGAAATCCTAATCCCCCTCGATTGTAAGATGAGCCATGGATTTCCAGCTGGCCCAGTGATGCTTGTCTTGGGTGTTACAATACCCCCAAAAAAAATTACAGAAGATTTGTTCGATAGAGGAGAGGACCTTTTTGGGCGGGGAGCATGTGGCCAGGGTATGTATAGGGATGGAGGTGAGCACATGGTTGATGAGAATCATCTTGCCGCCAGGGGATAGAGTAGCATTATGCCACCCTTCAGGTTTCTTCCTGATTTTTGTGGTCAAGTTCTCAAAGATGCCAGAGTTGTACTTCCCATACACAAGAGAGCAATCGAGATAGTTGAACAGAGGATGGTTAACAGAAAAGAATGTTAAGTGGAAGAGGTTTCTGGCATGATCTCTCTTGATGTTGTGGTGGGAGTAGATGGCACTCTTGGAGGGATTGATCTTCTGGCCAGAGAATCTAGAGTACCTTTGCAGGGTGTTGTGGACCACCTCTACCGCTCCTTCGTCCCCGGATGAGAAGATGAGTAGGTCGTCGGCGAAGGCCAGATGGGTGATGATAGGGCAGCCGCTGGAAGAGTGATAATACTGGAATTGCGGGGTGTTGACCATGTTGTTAAGGTTCCTACTCAGGGCATCGGCTGCTATGATGAAGATGGTGGATGATAGAGGGTCGCCCTGTCTAACCCTGCACTTTGATTTGAAAAACCCTTCCGTTTGGCCGTTGATGATTGTAGAGAACCATGAGTTGCTAATGGATCTCCAAACGATGTTGGTCCAATTTTCTGAGAATCCGAAGGCCCTGAATACCCAGATCATGAATTGTCAATCCAGTCTGTCGTAGGCTTTTTCTATATCGATTTTGACAGCGATGTTGCCTCCTCTCACCGGAAATTTCATGCATGTGATGAGCTCTTGGGGCAGCATAATATTGTCTTGGATGTTTCTCCAACGAACAAATCCGCTTTGCTCATCGGAGATGATCTTGGGGAGGATATCTGCCATCCTGGTTGCGATGATCTTGGAGATGATCTTATTGGTGAATGTGCAGAGGCTGATAGGGCAAAAATCACGAAATAATTCTGGGTTGTCTTTTTTAGGGATAAGGATCAGCTTGGCACCAGAGATGGCTCTGGGGTAAGTGGCTCCCTCGAGAAGGCGATAGCTGCTTCGGTGATGTCGTGATTGATGATGTCCCAACATGTGCTAAAGAATACTCCCAAAAACCCGTTCGGGCTAGGCGCACTATGCTCGTTCAGCGCCTACATAGCCTCTTCCACTTCCTGAGCGGTGGGGGTCGCACTAACTGGGCGTTGTCGGTCGCATTAATGAGAAGGGGTATTTAGTCTAGGAATGAGTTGTCTTTGTGAACCGTCTCTTTGGAGAATAGTTTGGAATAGAAATCTGTGGCCTCTGCTTGGATGCTCTTTTGATCTATCATGATGGTCCCATTGTCATCGGTGATGTGGTGAATCGATAGCTTCTGTCTGCGACCGTTTACACAAGCATGAAAATATTTTGTGTTTTTATCCCCATCGCTGTCCCATTTCAATCTCGCTTTCTGCTTCCAGAAGTCAGTCTCAACTTTGATCCTGAATTTGAGCATAGCCTTGGTGAGATTCAGAGCTTTCCTAGCCGCAATGGAGCGGTCCGCTGCGAACTTAGCTTCCGCGCGGGTGACATCGTCCTCTGCGACCCGGACAGCTTGAAAAATATCCTCGTACGCCTGTTTGCTCCAATGGGATAGTGCTCTCCTAGTAGCTTTAAGCTTGTTGCTAACCCGAGAGAGGGGTTGGGGGAGTCGCCGCTATTCCACGCTTCGGCCGCTATGCCCAAGAATTGTGGATGCTCAGTCCAGAACTCAAGAAATTGGAAGTTTTTTTTGAATGGATTAGTAATGTGATTAATTTCAACCAGTAGAGGAGCGTGGTCAGATTCCAAGGAATTGAGGTGGGATAGGTAGGTATTTAGCCCCATTTCGTGCCAGAATGCGTTCGCGAGGGCTCTATCCAGTCGGGAGTATTAACGACGGTCGTCTTCCTGCATGTTGCACCAGATGAAGGCGTTGTCGGTGAACTGGAGGGATGCTAGATAGGCGTTGAATATGAAGTTGTTGAAGTCTTGCATGGTCGGCAAAGGAGGAGGGCGGCCACCGATTTTCTCTTCTCTACAGGTAATCGCGTTAAAGTCACCTATACAGAGCCATGGGGAGTTGCTGTGATGGAGGTAGATGTTTAGAAGGTCGTTCCAAAGGTGTTTCTGCTCCACTATATCGTAGCTGTCGTGAACGGCTGAGATAATGGCGCGCTCTGGGATCATGGGGTGTTCAAACCAGCAGGAGAGGGCCTGCCTGGCGTCCTGGATGACTCCGATGTTGACGTCCTTCGTGTAGAGGATCCAAATGTCGTGTCTGTCAGCTATGGCCGTAGGGAGGCCCAGTTGCAGCTGGATTGATTTTATTCTTTTGGGGAGGATTTTGGGTTCAAAAATAATGAAGATGTTGATCTTGTGGATTTTTCGAAGGCTGGTTATTCTCTTAAGCGTAGGTTTGTTCACCAGACCGCGAACATTCCAGGATAGGATGTTAAGAATTAAGTGTTTTATGGGAGTGATTTTTGTTCTGCCCTGCGGCGGATCTGGTTTGGATAGTTGTTATTTCGGCAGGTCCTAGTTTGACATTGGCCCCGGATGTTGATGCTCCTGCCTTTGTCGGAGTGGGAGGGTCGCTAACAGCTTGCTCATGTAAATCCGGGTAGAGGCCAACTGGTTCACCTGCTGAGTCGCTAATAGCTTGCTCGTGTGGATGTGTGGGGAGACCAACTGGTTCACATGCTAAGTCCTGGAAAGGCATCTCGGAAGGTATAATTATAGAGTCGTTGGTACTCCCTATCCGCAGGATGGTTTGTTGTAGAGGATAACCGTCGGCTAGAACTTGAAGTCCTCTCTGAGCTTGGTCTAGCCCTAGGATTGCTAGGGCTTCTTCTACAGAGTCTCCGTTTGTGCAATGTTGGTCTGCGTCTGAGGTGACATTGGTTGCCTCAGCGTCCTCCTGGGTCCTGATGAGAGCGCAATCTTCTTATTGGGGTTCTGTCTCCGATGTGAAAACCTCATCTGCCAACTCGAGAGCGTTAAATTGGTTGGAAAGAGAGAGATCATGGGTGTTGTAGGGAATCAAGGCTTTGCTTGGGGGTTCGCTCTGATCCGGCTTGCCGATACTGGAGTCAAATCGGGTGTGTTTGTTCGGGAGTGGTAGAATGGATAGCTTGCCGTCCTTCCCTCTGTTGGAATATTGTCGTTCCGGGTGGATTTTTTTTTAGTTCTGGGTGAAGACGGTGGCAGTATTTTGGAAGGTGACCTCTTAAATGGCAGTGGTTGCAGAACAAGATGTAGTTGTCATAGAGAATTTGTTGGTTGTGGGTCTGATTCCCCAGCTCAATAGTAATAGAATTGGGCGGTTCCGAAGTGAGGTCAAGTTCCACACAGAATTTGGCATAGTGAGCATTAGTGAGGTTGCTAGTCTCTGGAGATGTTGCCACATAAGTACTGATGGAGTTGGCGATCCGCCTAAGAGCAGCTGGGACAAAGCATATGAGGGGTAGGTTGGAAAGGTTGACCCAGGCATCGACCTGAGCTGAGTCTTCTTTGGTGCTAAAACCTGCTAACTACTTGATGATCTTCATCTGATGAGAGTCAATTCTGCAGGTGCCTTTAGACCATACGGTCCTATGGTCTACCACGGAGGATAGGTGTAGAAGAATATGTTTGGGGTCGAAGGGTGCCACGTAGCAATCCGCGGAGGGTCTCCAACTAGCAATCAACTCTTGTACCCTGGAAAGTTTGGGACAACAAGTCAAAATTTAAGGATAAATGATGTGTGGGAAAAGGAGGTTGATAGAGAAGACACTTCAACTTCTGAGAACGGAACCAAAGGCACTGGGGATTTTTGTGAGTACTCAATGTCCGGAATGTTTACATCTGGGAGTAGGGGACCCTTAGCCTTAGCCAGGTCCGGGCGGAGTGCGGCGGCAAAGGACGGCTGGGCTCTACCCGCGGGAGGAAGGAGCAGGATCTCTCCACCTGAGGGAGGGGAGAAGAGGATAGACGAAGGAGGGCTCGGCCCAGTGCCGGTAGGAGGGAGCAAGATCTCTCCACCTGAGGGACGGTGGACCGAGGGGGCGGCCTGGGGGGGCCCCCTTGGGGGGTAGGGGGAGCAGCTACCTTCCTGACAGGGCTGGAAAGAGCCGCGACGGGAGCGATTGGGGAGGTCCTCTGTCAACCCAGAGGATGGAACCGCCGCGAAGGGGTCTGCACTCCCACCTACGCCAGAGAGCGAGCTGAGGGTCGAGGGAAGAGAGATTGTGGAGGTGACGAAGGAGGCGACGATGGCAGGGACGGCCTGGGTAGATGTCCCTAGGGACAGAATGGGGGCCGGAGGGGGGTTAGGAGCCGTGAATGCAGCGGAGGGCATCGGGGATAGGATCATAGGATGGTGGGGGCCGGTGTCGGTCCGAAGAAGCAAGGAGGAGGGAGCGGCCCGGGGGAAGGACCCAACTGGTAGAGGCTCAGCTACAGGAAGCGTGGCAGAGCCGGTTCCTGTGGATGCGGCAAGGGGGTGCCAGAGTATCCAGCGAGGGAGTAAGGGAATGGGTGGGCCCCTCCAAAAAATATGCATGCTTAGACTGAGCGTAAAGGGGGAGAAGTGTAGGGGGATCCTTACTGAGGAGCCGCTGTCTGTGCAGCAACAGAAAAGGAGAATGAGGATGGTATGCGCGTGTAAATGCTAGGGGCGAGGTGGAGTGGGGTGTGGTGGGCCCCACCAGGGTGATCCGTGTAGAGTGAATAGAGGCCGGGTGGGGACAAGTCTTGAGCGTAAAGGCCATGCACGTAAAAGGGTTGTGGAGGGTGGGCCCCACCCGGGGCACCCGCATAGCGGGATTGCGATTGAGCGTAAAAGGATAAGGGGTCACGTGCCTAAGGGAAAAGTGAGGGGTGGGTCCCACTTTGAACGCCTGCGTAGAGGGATGATCCGGATGAGCGGTCACGCACGTAATGGGAATGTGAGGGGTGGGTCCCACTCTGGACGCCCGCGTAGAGGGAGCTAGAGCACGTAGCAGGATCTGAATGGGGGTGGTCCACCATGTGATAGGGAAAGCCGTAGCTATCCGCGTGGGGCCAGACAGTTGGGTTCCCAAGTCCTGCACAGCAGGTGGGCGACCTTTTCGAAGAGTGGACTGCTCCGTTCAAAAATTGAATTGTAGCAGAAAAAGGAAAGTGGGCGGTAGAATCCGGACTGGAGGAAGGGAACAAGGCGGGCTCGGATGCCGCCATGCCGGCCAACGCAACCCCTGGAGTCGCGCTTGCCGGAGAGGAAGAGGGGATGGGGATGGAAGAAGGGAACAGAGGGGGCTCGCTTGGAGACTGACAGGAGGTGGGTGGAGCGGAGAATAAGTCGAAGGACGATAGGGGGTTCTGGAGGTGGAAGAGAGAAGGAGAAGGGGTGGCGGGGGCTGGTGGAAGCGGAGAGAAGCCCAGATGAGATGGGGGGGAGGGGCATGGGGATGGAGGAGGTGAGGAGAGTGGAGATGGCTGACTAAATCAACGCAGTGCGCCGGCCACTGACGGGCCATCGGCGGATGGCAGGACAGCTGGAAAAGGGATGCACAATGAAAGCCCTAGGGGCTTCCCTGAGGGGAGATAGGAAGCACGGAGAGGAGAGACATCTAAATTATTATATTATATTATATTATATTATATTATATTATATTATATTATATTATATATATATATATATATATATATATATATACAGGCGGGAGCTCCTCTCCTCGCCACTCCGGCCACCGTCCCGGTCGGGATCTGGTGGCTCGGCTGGTCAGTTGGCCTTCCCGGCCAGGCCACGTCCTATTACGTTTTCGTCCCCCTTGGCGGCTACACCTCCTCCCCAGGCTGGCCGGGACACGCCTGGCCCACCCCCAGTGGGCCCCTCCCTCTCCTCGCCGGCTGCCTACCGAGCGGCTCCCCCCACCACCCACCCCCATGCTCCCTCACCCCCATCGGCGTCGGCGTCATCCTCGACGGTAGCGATGCCACAGGACTAGGCGAGGCCTTCCGTCGGCTGCAGTTCCACCCGGTGCGCCCGTTCAGCCACCCCCCTCTCCAGTCGCCCCTCCCGTTGCTCCGTCGGGCGCGTCGCCCCTTCCGATGCTCCTCTCCTTCCAGGCGTCCTCACCTCTCGTCGCTCCTCTGACGTGCGGTGCCTCCTACTGTAGCGGAGGTGCCCCCCCACGGAGGCGGCCATGTTCTTAGCTCGCAGGTGGCCAGCGTCCTCGCCCCTCCCTGCTCCCGGTGGCGCTGGTCCGGTCTCCGCCTCCACCCCTCCATCCTCGACGGTGCTCCCCCAACATCGGAGGCCACCCCCTCGTGGGCTATGGAGGCCGCACAGCGGCCTGCGTGCTCTGCCTCCCACTCTCCGGCCATCGCGCGGTTGCCCTAGTTGTGCCCCCCGCCAAGGCATCCTCCCCGGCCGGCTTCGCTCCCTGCAGTGGATCTGGAGTGGCCGCCGCGTCGGCCCCATTCGTAGCCTCGTCTGTTTGCCTATCCCGCCATCAGTCACCTCTTGTGGCTGTTTCCTCCTCCAGCTCACCTGCACCCCTCGCTGTCGCCTTGGTCCTCACGTCCGCCTAGGGATCCCAGTAGGCGCCTCTCCCTCCTTCTGCTCTGTTTCTCCTCCTGAGGCACTTGTCAACCTCCGGTTTGATCCCCTTCGGCGCTCCCTCCGTCGCGTGACAGAGGTCGATCCCCCTCGCCGGTGGTAGGCCCCCCGCATCCGCCCGGAGTCACCGTCGCCATCGGCAGCCTCCGGTGCTTCCTCTCCCCTCCCTGGCCGGTTCTCGGCCCCCACGCCTCCTTCACCGGAGCCCCTGGCTTAGGGCAGTGCTCCCCCCAGCCTTCCTTCAGGGTCAGCCCCTTACCTTCGGGCTGGCCAACCCCGCCGGGGCCCCCTCTCCAGCCTCTCCCTCCCCCCAAGCAGCGCGCTGGCCCCTCGAGCAGCATGCCCACCTCGTGCAGTGCGCCTCCTTGGGGTTGGACCTCTCCCCTCGGGCAGTGCAACTGCCCCCTTGGGCCCAGCGCCACACGGTTTTCGAATTTTGTCTTTTTAAATTTTTTCGTATTTAGGTGTACGTTATTTCGAACCAAAAAAAACTAATGAAAAGAAATTTCTAGTTAATGACGTTTCGCGTTCGGATCTATGTTAAGGGTTCCACCCTCATTTTGTAGGAACTCGAGCTATCTCCCAGTTTCAACCTATCATCTTCCGGTTCAATGAAGGCTTTAGCCATTGTTAATATATATATATATATATATATATATAAATATATATATATATATAATATATATATATATTTTTTTATATGTATCAATTGTTATTCTCCCGTAGACACTTAACATTCTTCCTTCCTGACATTAATGGGCAGCCAAGATAAACAAAAGGAGGCTTCGAGGATCTGAATCCAGTAATTCAATTCAGCCTCACGATCGGGTGGGAATGACTGATGAACATATATTGATGATTTGTGGCTGTTAATAAGTTGACCAGATGCAGCTTCATACCTTGTCAGAACCGACCGCAAAGCCCGTATAGAGGAGACATCCCCAGCTGAGAAGATCAAAACATCATCTGCATATGCTAGGTGAGTCACTGTGGGACAACCACTTGGAGAATAAAAGTGATTAAAGGATGGGAGGGCCACTAATTTTTTGAGATTGCGGGATAAAGCTTCAGCTGCAATAATAAATAGGGCTGGAGAAATAGGGTCACCTTGTCGAACACCTCGAAAGCCATAGAAGAACCCAGAGGACTCTCCATTGATGATTGTCGAATACCAAACATTGCTGAGGAGCCGATACATTTAGTTAATCCATGTTTCATTGAAGCCAAATTTTCTCATAACCTTCATCAGGAAACTCCTTTCTACCCGATCATAAGCCTTTTCCATACCAAGCTTAATTGCTATATTCCCTCCTCTATTTTTGATCTTCATCATACTCATCATTTCATGAGCTAGTACAAAATTGTCAATGATTTCCTTGCCTCTCACAAAACCACTCTGCTCTGGGGATATGATTTTAGGTAAGATCAGCGCCAGTCTATTAGCTAAAGCTTAGAGATAATCTTACTCATGACAGTACATAGGCTAATAGGCCTATAATCAGACCATGTCATAGGGCTCTTGTTTTTTGGGATAAGAACAAGAGATGTGCTCGAGATAGCTCTAGGAAGAGAGAAACCATCCATAAATTATTGGACTGCCTCTAGAATGTCATCCTCTATTATGTGCCAAGTAGATGTGAAGAATTTAGTAGTGAATTCATAGGGGCCCCCCGCGCTTCTCGAATCAATGCTCTTAATGATTTGAAAGATCTCCTCCTTCGTAGGACAAAGATTCAAAGCTTGATTGTCCTCCTCTGTAATAAGCATAGGAATGCAATCAAGAAAGCTGTCATCATCAACCGTAGTTGTGTCCATAAATTGAGCGGCAAAATATTTGTTTGCAGAGTCTTGAATATCCTTGAGCTCAGTAAGGGAGTCCCCATCAACCTTGATAGAGTGAATTATCAGTTTTCTTTGTTTGCTATTGACACACTCATGAAAATAGGCCGTATTACGGTCTCCTTCCAGATCCCAACGCAGTCAAGCATTTTGCTTCCAATAGGAATCTTCATATGAGAGGCGTTGTTTTCATAAAGAACGAGTCTTATGAAGCTCTGCTCTGGAGGAAGCAGATTGGCATAGCTCGTGCTCAATCTCAGCTGCCAACACTGTATCGTCTGCCATCTTGACCTGTTGAAAAATATCCCCGTAGGTAGCAGACTCCAGGCTGATAATGCTTTGCGACATGCTACCAATCTTTCTGATACTCTAACAAGAGCATTAACATGATGTACAGAGTTCTAAGCTGAATCAACAACAGAGCTAAACTCCTCATGAGTGGTCCAAAAATCTAGAAAACGAAAAGGCTTACGGACCCGCGCATTAGCAGATTTGAAAGTAATAAGCAATGGCGTGTGGTCCGATTCATAGCCTGGGTGTTATGAGGCAAGCCACCTGTCTTCTCAGCCCTGTTCCTGACTAGGTTAAAATCTCCTCCAACTACCCAGGGAAGATTATAGGAAGATTGCAGGTCTTGTAATCTCTCCCACATCATAACCCGACCTTCTTTTGTGTTGTCCCCATGGACAATTGAAACAAGTGTTTCAGTCGGTAAGAAACCATTTGAGTATCGAACAGTTGCAGCTTGATCAATGGAGTCCACCAAATGCAGAGAAGATCCTCCTCTAGTGAAGATCCAAATATTGCCTTTCTCGTTGGAGACGCCATGAGAGCATCCCAGTTTAAGTTGAAATGTGGTCAGCTGGCTAGGTGAAACCTTAGGTTCTATGATAGCTATGAGTTGAACCTTATTAATCCTGGCTAGATTTTTGATTCTTTTAAGGGTCATCTTGTTTGCAATTCCCCGAACGTTCCAAATCAAGAATTTAAACATTATGATTTGGTCTGGATGAGGAGCTGGCGATAACTGACCGGAGGACTCTGTCTGACGGTGGAGGAGGAGCTTTCTTCTTTCTGTTCGAGGTTGGAGGCTTAATAGTCTCCGCTTCTTTGTCCTGAACATTGGATGTCTCTGCCAAGGCACGAGCGTCTTCTTCTTCAGCTACGTCTGCCCAAGTTCTTCCAATAATCTCCACTTCTTCTGGCTCCACTGCTTCGTCTTCATGAGCAACATCTTCTTCCACTGAGGCAGCGGGCTCCGATGAACTAGGATGGGAAGCTTCATTACTTAGTGGAGGGTCAGGACTTAAAGTAGGATTAGATGTTGATTGGAGGTGGCCGTCGTCTGCATGGGATGTAGTGTTAATCTCCGTTTGGCGGTTGGCTTCATTATGAGGTTCAACTGATAACTGCTGCTGAAATGGCAATTCTTGATTGGGCACTGAATCCACTCTTTGTTGAGCATTGGTTGAAGGCTCTCCCAGGATGGAAGTATCCTTACTTGGAATCTGTGGCTCCTCTCGATGCTTATCTTGCTCTCCCATAGCCAAAATTCTGGTCACCGTTGTATGTTGCTCCTTCTCCGTAATGATGTCCTTCCCTTTGTCATTTGTTTTAGTCTTGTAAGATTCTGTGGCGTGTCCTTGGTGACGACATGCAATATAATATAAAGGAATTGTTTCATAATCAATGTGCTGCCAAAAACTCCTATTACGTGGCAAATTAATCTGGATCTTATGTTGTAGGGTTTTAGAAGCATTGATATCAATGAAAACCCTAGCAAGGCTAGGGCGAGATAAATCTGTTGTAGCTTTGTCGATCTTCAGAGGTGTTCCAATGGCTCCTACAATGGCAAAGAGAGCGTCATTTGCATAGAAATGATGGGAAAGATTTGGAAGATTTATCCATACAAGGGTGATAGAGGATTCATGAAGTGGAGAGAAATCTGGCTCCCATTTGAAGATCTCATTGGAGCTCGAGCTATGTACCATGTGTCCTTCGAACGAAGATGCAAAAAATCTGACTCGCATGAAGGCTGAATGAGTATGTGTTTGGAATCAATGAGACCCACGTTAATAGATCCATCGAAAACAAACTCCGTAAGAGCCTTACGAATTTTGTCTATAGAAGGACGATAATGGGAGAACTTCCCGACCAAAGCAAAGCGTAGTGGGGAAGCTAGGGCTGATTCTTCCTCCTCAGAGAAGGAGATTGACGGGGCACCCCTGAAGGTGGTTATCGATCGAGGAGAGATAAGAGGCACAGACGGAGTGGTCGTGCCTCCGACCACTTCTGCGAAGGATCTAGTGGCCATAGAATCCGAAGGGGCGCAAAGCAAGCACAGGGACGGCGTTGCCACCCAAGCGGTGTGGCAACCCCGAGAGGGGTACCGGTACGGCCGCAAGGCCACACCGGGGTTAATGGTGGAGAAGGAGGCCCCTAGGGTTTTCCCCAGACCTGTGACGTAGATTATATATATATATAATATATATTGTATATAATATATATAATATATATATATATTCCTATACGAGAATAACTTATAGGACAAAATTACTAGATAATTAAAAAAACAAATTCATTACGGAGAGAAAAGAAAAAACATACGTGTCTCTCTTTCTTAAAAAAACTAACGTATAAAACATATGTCTCTCTCTTTCTTAAAAAAGTAATGTATAATTATATATATATATATATATATATATATATATATATATATATATATATATATATATATAGATATATAGATATATATATATATTAAAGAAAACGTATATGTTTAGTGCTCCCGCAAGTTTTCCGAAAAGTTATATTTTTTTCCGTAAAAGTTATATATATATAATATATATATATATATATATAATATATATATATAACTTTACGAAAAAATTACAGGAGCACTAAACATACACATTTTTCTTTTATATATATATATATATATATATATATATATATATATCTATATATCTAATATATATATTATTTATTTTTATTTTATCTATATATATATATATCTATATTTTATTTATTATATATATCATATAATATATATATATATATAATATATATATATATATATATATATATATTATATATATAATATATATATATATATATATATATATAGATATATATTTTATATATATATATATTTATATATATATATAATATATATATATATATATTATATATATATATATATATATAGATATATATATATATATATATATTTTTTTTATATAATATATATATATATATATATATAATATATATCTATAAAAAAAATAAATATATATATATATATATATATATATATATATATGTTTAGTGCTCCTGTAAGTTTTTTGTAAAGTTATATATATATATATAAAATTTATATATATATAAATATATACTATATATATATATATTATATATATATATATATATATATATATATATTATAATATATATATATATAATATATCTATATATATATATATATAATTATTATATTATTGTTATTGTTTATTTTATTATTATTAGGAATTATATTGACAAACTTGCACGAGTGTTGGGCCTTGGTATATATAGATTATGAAAATATGAAATCTAATTAGGCTTTGAATTATATTAAGTCGAGGTATTTGATACAGTTAGTATGATCCAATTAATATAATTATTTTATAACTTATAAATTATATAATACATAAATAAAATGAATAAATATAAATGTAAAAATAGTACTCGATAAAAAATATCAATCAAAATATAACATAACTTATAGTCTTGAATACGATCACTGTTAAAACACATCAATATAAAGACAGAAACATAAAACTGATACATAATAATTGTGACTAGATAAGTTTCTAGTTCTAATAGCTAAATAATTAAAGTAGACAATTCGTCGGGATACAAATTTTGTAGAGCTCCATCCTCCATGCACCATGGTAATTTCCTTACTCATGAGGGTAGATACTAGATACAACGATCTTGATGCATGTGTAGTATTCTCATACAATTAGTAGGTAGCAATTTTATTCAAGTTCTATATTTCATGTATTCAACATGTGTTACACCCATGACTCTTATAACATTCTTATTATAGATTTCATTGAAGTGTTCCCAAATACTGGATGAACTACGATGAGGAAGCCCTCCTTCTCCTATGTTGCCTTGTGCCCCTACTATTGCGTTGGTTGAGATTGTGATCCTTGTTGCAGTTGTGGTAGTTGTTGTATATTATCAATAACCTTTAGACTGAGTAGTGATAATAGAAGACCTAAAGATGAAGATCGTAAAGTGAACAAGAGAGTATAAGAAGATTTTGTGTTTCTAATAGAAATAGCAAAAAGAACCATATTTATAGAGTTTTGAAGGATTAAAATGACCATAAATACCCTTATAATATAATCGTGTATTGTCACGACTACTCCCAAAGAATTGGGTACGAGTGCCTGTCCAAGCCCACCCTAAGCGGTTGTACATTGTGAAAATACCATGGGCAGTGTGAATATGGTCAAGCTAATAAACCAAGTATAAATGATTGCTAATATGCAATTTAAAAATAAGTATGCAAGAAATAAAGAAATAAGAATACTGACACTCGATATATCTTGGTATCCTCCATGAGGTACTCCAGTCCTAAAACTTTCTCCGACATTAATCCACTATTATCAAAATAGTTACACCATAAGCTTTGATTCAAAGGCTCACCGACTTCTTACACAAGATCTTTGATCCTAAGACTCTCCGACTTCAACACAAGCTTTGAGTTAAAGGCTTGCTCACTTCAACCTTTTACAAGATAGGTTTTGATCTTCTCACAATAAATATAAAAATCCAAACTTTATAACTCAAAAATACAACACAATTTTTGGATAAGCAAGTAAAAGATTTGATAGAGTTGTAGATTGGCTTTTGGTAGATAGGAAAGTTTTAGCATCAAAGGATCAACCTTGAAATGAAGGGGTTAAAGGCTTTATATAGGATAAGGCAAAAGAAGAGTAATTATTGCAACTTTCAGTCAACAGACAATATACCATTAGTATACTACAATATACCGCTGGTATACTACAATATATTGCCAGTATACTATAATATACCGTCGGTACACTGTTCTCAATAGTAGTGACTATATTTATAGTCATTGGGATTATTAAATGACATATATCCGACCGTTGGATTGCCAACAGTGATGAACATGTATACCGCCAGTATGCTTGTTAGCTCGATAGAGAACTCCTGTGATATAAAATTGGTATACCGTCGGTATTGTCCAGTGTAGCGTCGGTATACTGTTTGACAGGCCAAAAATGATCATGAGTTATTTTCTATCATAGCTTTCGATTTTGCCATCTATTATTGTGTTTACAATTATTCCTAAGACTTATTACAGACTCTAGATAGACTAAGCAAGTGTAGGCTTCTTCAGAGTCTTGAAATGATGATGCTTGGCTATCTTCTTCACATGATAGATAATGGTATTTTTTTCTTTACGACAGTGGTCCAAAGATATCCAGATGTGAAATTTGAATTCTTTTACATGGCACCAAGGATATTGGGTGGTTCAAAGAAATCTTGTAGACGATCACTGTCTTTGGCCTATCATGATTTCTTCATCGCATATGTCCATGTTTGGTCTTGCTTATTGTTTTCTACAAATACATGTTACACGAACAAAGCAATAGATATAGTAGCAAGTATGGACATGATTTATATATATACTATTATCTGTCTGGAGAGTATACTATCCAGTATAATGCTAGTGTACTAATGTTGTTTTTTATGATTTATTTCTTGATTTTCATAGATTCATTTTTATGTCAATCTAAATGCATATGGGCCTAAAAATTGATGCACAATATTATGACCTATATGGGAGGGTGTGGATAAATTTCAAGGGAATCCAATGGTCATAACTCTTTATTGGATTGTTTCTAATTTGGTAGGAAATACAAAAAAAATCGATATAGATTTTTTCGTATAATTTTATAATGCTTTTACTTGACTTTAAGTCATGAATCAAGTATTTATAAACATATTTCTTAGTTAAGTTATTCTCTTTCATTATGTAATGATTTGGCCTTAAATGTTTTTATATTTCAGGAATCTTTATATCCCTTACATAGATTTTCCATACATGGACACTATATTTGTCACCTCCCGTGTCACGTTCCGCCCCCGGAAGTTTGAGCGTAAATACGTAAAAACACGTCCAGCCTATGCCGCAGAGTCGACGGTAGTAAGGTGTCGAATTCTCAAGTATATTTAGTCAAATCAACTTAATATAAATCATGATATCTAGATTATAACTCAATCACAAGTACTATCAGGTAGAAATAAAATAGAACTGACAAGTCCACAGAGTTCAACACAGAAGTTAAATACAGTAATCCTCAGAATAGAGTACATCTCATCAAATGTTCTGATAATAGAAATCTAACCAATAGAAAGTAAGACTAAGCTAAGCTAAGCATCCTCTAGTAGCACGTCTGCTATATCGTCTCCTGTATCTCTATTTATGCCATGATTAGCCTCAGGTGTGCCATAGTATGTGGGACACTAGTTTTTTAAGTCCTCGCCTAAAATATTTATCCAGTCAGGATGGGAGCAAGTACAATACATGATCTACTATTTATAATATGATAGAAACTATATAACATGTAATAGAGGAAGTGACAAAATTGAATAAACGGTTAACATGATTTGACGAATATAGAAACAGAAGTAAGACTAATCGTGGCATGTGACGTAACCAATATAAAATGCATAAGTCATCACTATACTAAGTACATTTGAAATACCACGTTCTGTATGTGATCAGGCTGAGGGAAACATGGTCAGGCTCAATCATACGTATAGTGTATGATTTGCTGTCAGACACGGAAACACGGATGTACATGATTTTGATCACATATATACTAAGGTATTTGCATCCAACTAGTAATCATCGATTTAAATTATAATGTGAACAAGGTAAACATGGAAGTATGAAAAATATTGTAAACCCCTAAATTTTCAGGGAATTTTTAAATTATTATTTTTTTTGAAGAATAGCTTGTTAATCTATTATTTAATAATTAATTAATTATTTCTAATTAAGGTTTATTTTATTGTAAATAATATATAGATGCAAGATTACTAAATATTGTTATTTGTTAATAAATGCTATTACATTAATTATTAAATATTTATAAACTCTAACCAAGTTTCATATAGATTATTATTAGATTATATTTATATCATAATTAATATATATAGTGTTATTATCAATTGGTTTATTTTTAGATTATATATATATATTAGATATAATATATTATATTATATATCTATAATATATATATATATATATATATATATATATATATTATAATAATATATATACTTATATAGATGTGGTGTTAAAATCCTAGCAACCAAAACCATTTCTCAAGTTTAACCCT